>JAOXOE010000784.1:4393533-4425238 GCA_028565055.1 Phoeniculus purpureus | reverse complement strand
AGAAGTTATACAATCAGAATCACTCTGGGTTGGAAGGGACCACCTGATCATCCAGTTCCAACCCCCCCACCATGGGCGGGGACACCTCACCCTAGACCAGGCTTGCCAGAGCCTCATCCAGCGTGGCCTTAAACACCTCCAGGGATGGGACCCCAACAACCTCCCTGGGCAACCCATTCCAGGCTCTCACCACTCTCACAGTGAAGAGAGGTGCTCCAGCCCTCTGATCATTTGAGTTGCTCTCCCCTGGAAACCTTTCAGGAGTTCTATCTCCTTTTTATGTTGAGGACTCCAGAACTGGACACAGTACTGCAGGTGAGGTCTCAGAAGTGTAAAGTAAAGGGGGAGAATGACCTCCCTCAACCAACTCTCACTGCTTCTTTTGATGCTGCCCAGGACGCGGTTGGCTTTCTGGGCTGCGAGTGCACACTGATGGCTCCCGTTCAACTTCTGATCCCCCACCAAGTCCTTCTCCTCAGGGCTGTCCTCAATCCTTTCTCCTCCCAAACTGTATTCATGCATGGGATTGCCTTGACCCAGGTGCAGGCCCTTGCCCTTGTTGAACTCCATGCAGTTCAACAAAGTCTTCATGGCAAGGTCCCTCTGGATGGCCTCCCTTCCCTCCAGTGCGTTGACTTTGCTGCATAGTTCGGTGTCATCAACAAACATGATGTAGGCTGCTCCAGTCGTCAACACAGGCTCCGAGAGCTGCGCTAGAGCAGGTAAGCCTTTGAATCATATGAAAAACAAGACCAGAAATGTTACAGGGTTTTTCTGTGGGGTTTGTTTTTCCTCTTCCTAGTCTTCCGAAGGTTTGGGCTCATTAAGAAGTATGGAGCTGTTTGTTGTAAGCAATTCCATTAAGACACCAGGCTCTGAGTCAACAGTTACTTAACATTTTCACCACTAAATTATACGCACAAATGGAAACCCTGGTGGCTCCAGCATGTGCTTAATGCTCTGTTGAACCAGCGCCTTTAGACCAGTTAGCAAACTTGTCATGAACCGATCCTGATTTACACAAATGGGTTTATTATTTGTAAGTATTCACCAAATAGGTTGGGCAAATAATTTTTCAACCTATCGGCTTTTACTGTTTGCTTTAGACTGTTTGCTAGTAATTCATTATTCATTATGGTTGGTCAAGTGCAACACATGATGCTTCTGAACAGGAAAGGGGGGAGTAAAGGAAAAAGAGCAATGAATAATGAATCACATACTTCCTGGTATGAATCTTCATGCTGAAGCGAGTGAAACATTAAAAAAACTGTAAATACTTTCATAAATTCTCTGTTGCTGCCTGGATCCTCCAGAACAGAAATCATATGGCTTCAACATCAGTTGTTAAGCCAATAGGGCATTTAAATACACTCAAGGGAGATACTTGAAGGAAGAAAGTGCCAAAAAATGCCAGTGGACACCCACTAAGGCTTTCAAAGGTGCTTAAGCCAACAGCCTGCCCAGGGTGCATCACAAGCAGATGCTCTCAGGCATCTGAAATTCCAACTTAGTGCTTATCTGCATCCTTTCAGAATCTTCTGCTTGACTCCACCCAGCGATCTCAGCATGAGGCCACAAAAGCATCTCCTGAAATCCTTACTTATGAAACAAAAAGCTTATCACATGTTTGACCTGAAGCACAGGCTTGAATCCTGCTGGAGGTTGGAGATGTGCTAAGAATGTGGATGTGAGTCCTCTGAGGGGAGAAAAAAGCAAGGAAGCCAGAGAAGCTGCTGCGATCCTTCCAGGGTTGCTCTGTGGTCTGCAGGTCAAAGAAGTGACTTCTTCAAGAAATCTGTGGAGAGATAGACCTGGTTGGGGGCAAAGGTTTTATTTGTTTGCTTTGCAATAGGGACTAATAATATTTTCTTTAAAAATCCTTCAAAACCACAAAAAACCCCACCAAGATGTTTTCCTTGTTAAGCTGAAAAGCTTTTTGTTTGAACAGCCTAACAATTAGTAGACAAATCACAACTTTCTATAGAAAACATGGGAAAAGACATCTATATTTAATGAAAAACCTTTTCACTGAAACTTCTGGAGAAGGTTGGGCAGATTCTGTTGCTAGGATTTTGCACTTAGGGAGGTGAAACTGAGTAAAACCAAGGGCTCTGTGCTCTGGCTTTCACTGTCAGAGCACAGTCCACAGAATCACACAATCGTTAAGGTAGGAAGGGACCTCTAAGATCATCAAGTCCCAACACCTTCATGACCAGTAGACCCTGTCCCAAACTGTCTCAACTACTTGCCTGTTGAACACCTCCAGGGATAGTGACTCCACCACCTCCCTTGGGCACCGTGTCCCTACTGCTCTTTCACTAAAGACATTGTTCCTAATCTTCAATCTGAACTTCCCCTGGTGCAACCTGTGGCCATTTCCTCTTGTCACAGAATCAGTTACTGGGGAGAAGAGTCCAACCTCAGCCTCCCTGTAGCCTCCTTTCCAGTAGCTGTCATTTCTGTTTGGAAAAAGACAACCTTCCCATCCCTCTCTCCATAAAACTTTCTACACGAGTCACCAGCTGTGAGTTATTTTCTCTTCTTGACACAGTGTTTTGAGCAGAGCTCATCCCACGCTGAACAGGGGCATCTCCCTCCTGCCCCTCTGCCTCCTCCTCTCTCCGCTGTCTGCTGGGTGCAGGAACCCGATGTCAGAACCGATCGATCTATGAACTCCCCATCAGCCGCAGTGCCCTGCTCATTAGAAACAATTTGCATGCTGAACATCAGGATGACAGCCCTAGCGAGGGATTTGTTTAGCTAATTTGGAGTAATGGAGAAGAGATATTAATCACTTTAACACTGATGCTCCCTGGCACGGCAAGGCTGGTACTCCTCCCCCCAACCTGTCAGCAAGGCATCCCCCAGTTCTGCCCCTATTTCCATGCGTGTTTGCCCCCAGACAGAGTTCAGGGACATAATAACAGGCCTGGAGTACCAGGCCAGGAGCTGTCAGCATGGAGAAAGGAGGCAGCAGCGACTGAGCGCTCACAGCAAGGTTAAAGCAAACAGGATTATCTGTTCGAAGCACTCGAGAGTGCTGATGCTCTCGAAAGGAAGGACAGGGCAGGAGCTCAGCTGTCCACAGCCCACTCTGCTCTGCCTCAGCTGGGAAGAAACCTGAGTGTGAGCTACTGCTTCATTAATGATTGATGAAGGGAATAGTGCTGGGCTGGAGGAATCCTGCACGTGCTGAGCGCTGCTGCTCCTCTGCAGGTGCTTCGCTCCTCCTGGGAAGCCAAGGGCTGCGAGGTGAGGCTCTAGGACAGAGCTCAGCGTTGGGTCAGCAAGGGCTGGGCTCACAGATCTGGGCGAGAAAGTCTCACTTGGGAAGAAAGTCAGAAACAGGTTCATTTTCAGCTCTTTTTTTTGTTTGTTTGGTTTTTTAGCATCTTTCAGCACAAACCTTTTGCTGCTTCATACTCAACTCCAGAAAGAGATTTCGGCATTAAATATTCTGCTCAGCTCACTGCTGAAAACATTCCCTTAATCAGTAAAAAGACAACCCCACAACCCTGTCAAATCTATCCTGCGTGTGCTCTGCCACTCCCAGGCTTATTTGGCATGTGTTCGGCGTATGCCCCTTCCAAACAAATGGAGATAAAAGTTCATGACAGCTGTGACATGAGTGGAATCCATTCCGGAACTCAAGCAAATGCCGTTGTAATGCGTTGTTTGTTTAACATTTATGATCACCCTACTCCCAGACGTCGTCATGCGTGGCAGTCTGGATTCCTTCTCCCACACTCTTGTTTACAAGCCTAACACGAGTTTGGTTCCCTGGCTAGACCTCCTCAGCATGTTTAATTTCCCGTGTGTTGTTCCCAAGTGCTCTCCCCATGCCTGGAACAGGTAGAACTGGTTTTATGTGGAATTTTTTTGTCTCTTCTGTGTGCCCAGATGAAAGATTTTCTGACCTTCACCAACAGCCCAGAGCTTGGGTGCAGGTTGTTTTCTGTGGAGTTTCTCTGATGCAGGACTTGTAGTCGCTGAAAAGCATCAGAAAGCCACATATCACCATTTATAGGTGCAATCCAAAACTCATCTCCTTTTATAGGCCCTGGCTTAATAATTGTGGCTGCAGAATGGCCGCCGGTATTATTCCCAGAATAAGAACTACTGAACTTAAACAAGTGTAATGCAGTGAGGGAGAGATGGAGGTACCGAAGCTTTTATGTACAGAAAGGACAGCAGACTGCAAAAATGTGAATGCTGCAAAATAATGTCTTTAATTATAGACCTGGAAGGAAGGTGCTCGGCAGCAGATGTCTAAAGACAGGCTCTCAAAACACAGACCCGTCAGTGAACTTGATGGAAAAAAAATGGGGAAGACATTTAGATGTGGATTGAGAGGGATTGTTTCGGTTTTCCATAGATGAATCTGTGTGTATGTGTGAATCCAGAACAGGGTAGATAATTGCAGTCATTACAGATGGTAGGGAGATTTAAAAAGAAAGGTTTGCTGTAAGAAATAAGAGCAGGAAGAATGGACTGTGACTGACGGTAGCCCTCAGCTGCACCCTTGCTTTTGAATTGCAGAGCAACAAGGACACCCCACAGAGCCCAGAGGAGACCTACACCTGCACCATCTGGATACAGCCCTGAGCAGCACAGATAGGGGCTATTCCACCACATTTCCTAGAGCTTGGTTTTAGCATCTACCCTTAGCAGAGTAGACAGAGAGATAGTGGCTGGGGACTTAAAGGCATCAGCTATCATAGCTCTGTTATAAGAAGATGTAAAGGGAAGATTAGCAGGGAACAATGAGGATCTGAGAACCACAGAGTCATGGAATCATTAAGACTGGAAGAGACCTCCAAGATCACCCAGTCCAACCTTCAACCCATCCCCACCCTGCCCACTAAATCGTGTGCCCCAGGGCCACATCTGTTCATTTATTGGACCCCTCCAGGGACGATGAATCCACCCCTCCATGGACAGCCTGCTCCAATACTTCACCACTCTTTCAGTGAAGACATTTTTCCTCTGATAATGAAGCTATGACATATGAAGTATCTTTAGATAATGAGTGTGTCCTAGTTGTCCCAAGGTACATGATGGAATTCAGTTGACACACATTGGAAAAGACTGGTCCTGACAGAGACCAGGGCAGGTTGAGTTCGGAGCTTTCCCAGGTGCTAAGGAGAACCCATCTGAGCTGCTCTTCAGTGACTCTCAGGACAGCTCCCACTGCAAAATCTAGGGGATGGGGTAAAAAAAAAGCCACTAACAATCCTGGATGACTTTTTCTTGAGTTCATTAGGATTTCTATCACAGCTGAACAAAGGTATTTTTGTCCAAGGCTTTTCAGTAATTGGAGATGCGTGGGGAGATTCACCCGGCACTTAAATCAGAACAATTGCCATATTTGTAAAAGATTATCCTAATGTTGAGCTTTCTTTTTTTAATGTTTTATAATAAAGTCACAGAAATAAAGGCTGCAGTGCCGTTGCAATAGGGTTTTCATTAGCATATTTGGAGAGGTTTTTGGATCGTTTTTGCATGCATTAGAATGAACTATTCGGTAAAAATTAAACATTATATGCAAATGAGCACAACAAACCTACATTTTGAATAATAATAATTCATTATCCCCCCCTAATGTATGTAAGTGGTTTCCTGTTGGGGTTTTTTTTTTATTCTTAAAAAAAAAAATTAAGGAAATGCACTGTAGACATTAATTCAGCACAGCAGAAGTTTACAGAGGAGATCCACTGAAATTATGACAGAACACATTCTCCCTCTGCATAAATCCCAGAATCCCACCTGCCACAAGCCTCCAGCTATTAATAGGTGATGTGAAAGTCGCTCGATGCCGTTCATAACCGCGTCGCTGTAATGCAATGCATATTTAGGGCAGATTTCAGGAATCGTCGTAATTAACAACGCGCACCATTAGCGGCGAGAGTTTGTTGGTGTGAGAGGATAAAGATGTGGCATTTGGAAACAATTAGAACTCAGGAGGTGTTGAATTACCCCCTTTGGAAGCGTTGCCTTCTTTTAAGCGAGCGGGGAGATATCCACGGGCGACTTGCGTGTTCAAAACAGAACACCAGTTTAAAGAAACGTCACATCTGTGTCTCTGCAATGATAATGATCATCCCTGCGCCGGGCCACGTCTGCGTGGCTTGGATTTATTCTGCACCCCAGGGCTGTCTGCGTCGGAAAGCTTTTCTTCTCCCTTCATACTTCTTTAAGGAGAAAGTGAGTTACCAATCCGTGAGACGGGCTCTGTGAAAGAGCTTAATAGAATTAAATGCACATTTCCATCTGGATTTACTGTGTGCCCTTCTGCTTTCACTGGTTTGAGTCCTGTTAATGTCAGGTCTAGGGAAGAGAGTGCCTCGGTCAAAACTTTCTGGAAGCAAACTGGCTTTCTGGTAGGAATTATTCAGAGGGATTGCAGGTTGATGCTGAATTCCTTCCATAGTAAGTACAGAATCACAGAACATCAGGGATTGGAAGGGACCTCAGAAGATCAGCCAGTCCAATCCTCCTGCCAGAGCAGGATCACCCAGACCAAGATGCACATGAACATGTCCAGGTGGGTTTTAAATGTCTCCAGAGAAGGAGACTCTACAACTCCCCTGGGCAGCCTGTTCCAGTGCTCTGTCACCCTCACCATGAAGAAGTTCCCTCTTGTATTTATGTGGAACCTCCTATGCTCCAGCTCACACTCATTGCCCCTTGTCCTATTCCAGAATGAACAAGACCTCATGTTATTTCCAATTTAACCAGCCATGGCAGCCAGCATCAGGGATGTTGGTTGGTGAAGGATTTCCTGCAGTTTCTGTGTCCCTCCATACAGGCAGCAATTCCTCGGGAGCTCTCCGTGTCCAAGGAGGTGGTGGGAGGCAAGGGGAGGCAGGCCCAGGAGGACAGAAATGCTCTCAAACACAAGATGATCATGATGCTTTCAGCTCAGTCCTTACCAACAGCCCCAGAGCCTGTGGGCGCATTGCCCACGTGTGTGCTCAGAGGGTGGATTTAATGAACTGACTCTGGGGTTCCTGAAAATTGCTCTTGATGGATAAATCACCACCAGTCTCCATGCTCAGCCTTGCTCTACAGTCTTTCTCGTTTCTCCCCCTCACTAGGGCTGACGTTGGTGTTGCTCAGCAGAGGACTGAGAGTCTTCCTCAGGGCTGTGCTCTCGCCAGGGCTCTGATGAAGGACCAAAAAGCCATCAGGGATTGCACAACATCCCTCCTTGCTGAATTAACCTCCTCTGCTGGTGCAGATGTTGTCATATATCCCACCCCAGGGAACAGCCCCCATGTTCTGGCTGAGAAGTGGGAGAATAAAATCTATTCCAGCGATAGCAGAGCTGTAGGTACAGATGAGATGTCTTTTATGCAAGTGGATTTATTCATACAAATTTGAATTTTTAATGCAAATCTCTTTAAAATTTCAGTTTTTCGAACATTTCTACCTCTTTCCTTATAGAACTGGTTCTATCCCGCCTACAGTGCCGGGTCGATTGAGGCAGATGTAGCCATAGATTTAGTAGTCTCCAGGCTCTCCTTAGGACACATTCCAGTTTGGGTTTTAACTAACTGACACGGCAAGAACACGCCGTGGCTTTCCTTCCCTCCCTCCCTGCTCCTTCTCTCTCTTTCGAAATGTTTCGACAACATTGAAAAACGATCTTGAGCACAGGAGAGAAAAGGCAAAAAAGCAACGTGGGGCTTCTTTTGTGAGGAGAAAATAACCAAATTTGATAGAGATGCATCTGTTCAGAGACTCCTTTAAAAAAAAAAGACAAATGGGAACCCTCCCAGTGCTTTGCCTGAGCACTGCTGAGAACAGAGACTTGTTGATCCTCAGGCTTTCTGGTTGCCTGAGGAAAAGAAATAATTAAAACCATTAAGTGAACAAAACACTCTCTGAAAAAGAGAGCCAATCTCTTTAGCTGAAAACCCATCTTGTCTTTTAAAGACTTTTGCATGGTGATCAGCTGACGGCTCCCACTCAGGCCACTGGATGGACCCTTCACCATCGAAATTATTCTGGAGTCCCGGCTCCTCCAGATTTTCTGTGTCACCTTCAGCTTAGCAAGAGACCAACAGTTTGATAGATCAAATCCACCCCAGCTTTTGCTCGTTCTCGGCTCAGCTGTGGCAATTCTTTGTCAGGGATGCTGCGAGTTGCAATCATTGGGAAGTCACCCTGGGTCACACCAGGGTTCAGATGCACTTTGTCAGATTGACGCTGCTCCTCTTCCTTGTCACATCCTCTAGCAGCTTTCTTGTTTTGATGCCTTCATCTAAGTTCCCCACCGGAGATCAGCCACCCCCGGAAGGGCTGGAGGGAAAATATCCCTCTGTAAGAGTGATCAGAGCACAGCAGCAGAGGAGAAGCCTTTGAGCTTTCTGTGTTTTCGATGAAGTGGCTTATGAAGCCACCACAGTGCTTTAGCCTCGCGCCTGCCCTTTGGTCCTGCAGGCTCCCCCTTCTGACTCCTAGGCATGACTTTGGAAAAAAAGAGAAAATTAAATTAAAAAAAAAAGAGGAAGGAGGAAATAAAACAACAAAACAGACCATCCCCAAGAGATCTACAGTCTGGCTTGGCCAGGAACTGGCTGAGGCTGCGTGGGGCAAGTACAGCTCCTATGGAGCAGCAGTGCTTTGCAGGGCAGGATTTTGCTATCGCAGGTATTTTGCTGCTCTCAGGCAGCTTTGGCACCTGAAGGCAGAGCCTCAGAGCTGGCTCCTTCTCGTGGTGGCAGCTTTTCCCACCCCAGGGTGCTGTGTCACTGTTCCCGCTCCGTGTCTGGACAGATGTGGCAACGCAGCGAGCAGGTGTCAGCATTTCCCTCGTCCAACTGTGGGGCTGGCTGCAACAGCAGCAAAGCAGATCCAAACCAGCTTCTGCTAGAGCATCCCTGAGCCTGCCCTGTGCCTTCCTCCGCCACATGCAAACAGTGCAGGCTCTTGGCTATAGCCCAGGCACACAGAAACACTGCCCAGAAATATACACCCACCCCACACAGCCACAGCTTCCTGGGAAGCAGCAGTGCAGCCTGTGCACACTGATGGATGGAACCAGGCACAGACTGGTGGAGGGACCCAGGCACACACTGATGGAGGGATCCAGGCACACACTGATGGAGGGACCCAGGCACACACTGATGGGGGGATCCAGGCACACACTGATGGAGGGATCCAGGCACACATTGATGGGGGGACCCAGGCACACACTGATGGAGGGATCCAGGCACACACTGATGGAGGGACCCAGGCACACATTGATGGAGGGACCCAGGCACACAATGATAGAGGGATCCAGGCACACACTGATGGAGTGACCCAGGCACGCATTGATAGAGGGATCCAGGCATGCACTGGTGGAAGGATCCAGGCAGAAACTGGTGAGAGTATCCAGGCACACACTGATGGAGGGGCCTAAGCACAGACTGATGGAGGGACCCACAGTGATACACCAGTGTGCAGCCACCCACAAGCACTTAGCGCTTCCCCTGCTGCGCGGAGGTTCCTGCTGCACGCAAAGCGCAACAGCAGCCTATAAATAAATGCACCAGTACAGCACCAGCCTCAATGTCAGCTCCCCTCAGCCTTTTGGTTTAAATATAGGCATTGGCCCTACTCCAGGAGGAGGTACAAGTGGTTTCAGACTCAAACAAATTGTTATGAATCCCATTTGCAGTGTGAATACGCTTAGTGAATGTTTCTTTCCCTAATGAGACCAAAATAGCAATTAACAGGAGTCCTAATGCTACAGCTCCCAAGAAATGCACACACATATATTTTTATCCTTAAGATTCTTCTCCTCTGGCTTCAAATGCAGAACCCGTCTTGTCTAAACACGTATGTCACACATCACACCTACAGCTGCACCTTTCCACTTCACACTCTGGAATGGTTGGGTTCGGATGTGCAGAAGAAGGACATTGGCTTTGAACCCAAGGTAAATCAGCTGGTAAATCACAGCGCCTATTTTATCCCCTGGTTTTGTTTTTCTCATCTTGAAGGTAAAACAGAAGCAGAGCTTTTCTTCCCCCTTCTTTGCTTGCTGCACTCAGGGTTTATTTTTTCTCTTTTTTTCTTCTTTTTAATTCTTTTTTCCCTATGGCCAACAGAGTGGTTGGTGAATACAGGATTAGCCAATTCAGGGGCCGAATATCCCAAGAGAGCAGGAGAGAGAGACATGATCAGCCCCTGCCAAATAGATTCTTTCGACTCCACTGCACATCTCTCCCTTTCTCTGAAATTCACACAACACAGACGAGAATTACAGAGAATGCAAATTCCCAGTATATTGAGGGACTGGCCACCAGTGACCCTCCTGCCTCCCATTTCCCCACTCTGCCCATGCACTGCTGCAGACTGCAGTAATCACATCGCAGGCAGCTTCTGCCTTCTGCACTGCTGCCTTCCCTTCACACCTGCAGCCAGAAGGGCAGTTTTTCCCCTTTTTCATGCTTTGACCTGAGTTCTTTGTGGAATGAACATTTGAGATCACTCATCCCTATGTGATGAGACAGGGGTGGTTTTTGATGCTCATTCTCTCTTGACTTCCAGCCTGCCCACACTAGCACCTGCTGCATTAATGTAAATCATGGGGTTCAGAGATGGCTTTTGTCTTGATCCAGAGCTTGGACATTTCTTGAGGCTTCTAGCTGAGATGTGCATGGTGAAGTTCCTGCATATAGCAGAAAGGGCAACGCAAGCATGAGGCTGCACTGGCAGCTCCGCATCCCAGGTAAGCTGCGTAGTGGGACCCAGCTTCTCTGAGAAGCCAGGGAATGGTTTGCTCTCCTTAGCTGATTAATGTTTGCTTAGTGCTTTGAGGATCTGAGCTACTCTGAGACTCTGTGTGGTGGCATAAAACAAGATTTTAAACATTTTGCTCACCCATTCCTAGTTTTGGGAGGAACTGCTAATGATTATTATGAATAATGGCCTCTATAAAGTGGTCAGTCAGGTGAGAAACACCAGGACTGCTCTGGAATATCCTTTTCCTCTCTTGCATCCTTCAAGTAGTAGGAGAAATGAACGTTAAATGGAAGGAGAATCTTAAGGAGACTGTCTGCATTGACTTTTTGCAATAACCTTTCAAGGTCCCCATAAGTACCAGGGCATCCAGTCCACAGAGCATCCCATAAGGCCAAGTCAATAACATTATTGACTGGCATCAGAAAAACTTCCTCAGGTGTGTAGAGCTGGGACTTCGGCATAAAAAGGGGAAATAAATCCATCCTAAGCAGATATCTGCAGCAGCACATCTAGAATAACAATATTAGCAGCAGCAGCAGCAGCTGCTCATAGGTGCAAGGCTACCACACACCTGTGAATGGGGTTTTAGCTGGACTGGTTTCCAGTTACCTGTTGTGCAAAGTCTTTCAGCCTTGCTGGAGCCCCTGGCTTTGCCCATCAACCCTTCTCTCACATTTTTCTTCTCCCCTTTCACCGGTTCCCAACCCAGCTCTGTCTCCCCAGAATGGCTGATTTCCAAAGTGCCAGCAAGTGCCTGAGGATTGCATAATTGCAATATAATTAATGAATTAAAAGAATGAGATGTTTTAAGTGCTTTCAATATGCCAGTCCCTATAATTATCTGCAGAAAACGTGTTCATTAACAATCTCAAAGTGTGAGGCTCTGGCTTCTGCCTCTGAGTGCTTCTTTCTCTGGTGGGGCTGGAGGTGGAGGTGGGAGCAGCGAAAGGGGTTTTGCACATCTGGAGAAAGCTTTGCCCTCTCCCTGGATTTAGAGCCACTCAGAAGAGGAGCGAAGGTCTGCACTATACCTGACAGCTCCCAGCAGGCTCGGAGGCAGCACAGATTGCTCGGCCAGGGTCACAGGACCCGCGTCCAAACCCTGGCACTGCTGTCTGAGCTCTGTGCAGGCACTCAGATGGATGGATATGTGCGGTTCAGGAGCCAACAATTCATCCCCTGCCCCAGGCTGCCCCATGCCACGGGTGGAAATTGCAGCTGCTCCTGCTGGAATGGAAGAAGGTTGTGTGTAAATGATTGTACACTGTTTTTTATGGCTGGTACTGAGCTTGGTGAGGGAATGGCTAGGTCTCGCTTGTACCGATGGGGAAATATTTAGTGTTGCCTCTCCTGGATTTGCTGAGCAGAACCAAGGAGAGGGAGGCTTGGACTTGCTGGAGCGGTGGCCAGAGGAAAGCTCTCGTGAGGAGGGTTGCAGTGCTCATGGCAGTGTGCTTGAAGAGCTTGATTTTACTTACCCAAGCGTAAATCAAGAGGAATTCCTTTGATGCCAATGGAGTGGCCAACATAAGTGAGAGGTGAACATAGCCTATTGGTATTGAAAGCACTTAAAACATCTCTTGAGGGCACTCTGTGAGGGAGCTCGCTCTGTGAGACTGATTGACAGGGTACAGCTCTGCTCAAGGTCTGTCCTTCCCAGGATCCTAAATTGTAAATTAACTCAGCCATGGATGTGACTAACATATTCTCTGTCTGGAACATTTCAGTGCTGCAGCAGGCTGCAGCCTCCATCAATCGGTTTATGTTAAACTTGGGGAATAAATGGCCGGTTCGTTGAGAAGGGCTGAGCAGCAGCACTCAGGCATCGGCCCACTGTCCAGCGTAGGGAAATCACCGACGATGAATTACAGGGTTATCTCTGTGCTTTAACAAATCCTCTTTCGATTGCAATAACCTGCTGTTGCTGACAAGGCAATACCCTCCTGCAGACAGGGGTTAAATACCCAGTGGCTGAGGAAGAAGCTGGAAGCACGGAAGAACTTCAGTGAGGGCAGGAGTTAATGAAGGAAGAGCTCTGCTGGGAAAAACAAAAGTCACTGGTTGACAGGGTTGGGCCCTGGAGAGCAGGAGAGCCTGGAGATCTTCATTCAGAGGGACTCGTGTCCAGAGACACGAGTCTCTCCTTGGATGCAGCTTTCAGCATCTTTAAGCACTGCCACCAAGGGAAGAGCCAAGATTTGGTCTGATTGTGTTTTTTAAGGTTAATTGGACAGAATTAACTGAAGGAACACGATTGCAGCGAGAGCTGGTTCCCATTACCATGTTTCACACAGGAGCTGATGGCAGGACCAGCCCAGCTCCCTGCAATTAGAGCTGCACATCCCACCACCCAAAGATATCAAATTTGACTTTCAAAGCCTGGGAGCCCACGGAGGCTGTTCCTGTCCTGTATGTGAAGGATTAACCAGTCACTTGGCATTACAGGAACTACAGCATTGCTGTGGAATTGGGAGAAAAGGGTTTCTTTGTCTTGTGAACCTTATTTCACTTTACCCTGGCTCATCCTCAGTCAGGATGAGAAGCCAGACTTGTGAGAACGTTCACACAAGTGAAGTCTGGAAAAAAAATGCAATTTAAATATAATTTAAATAATTTTGAAATATCAGGCTTTGATTTGGGCATTTTCTAAAAAACTGCTCCGGTTTGTAGCAGAGAAGTAGTTTTAAAGGGGAAATCTGGAAGGTTTTTGTTTCAAAGTGAGAGAAAATGGAAATTCTGGCAATCTTAAAAGGCAAAGTGTTTTCTCTTCATGTAAAAAAGTAATGAAAACTGTCTCCTTGCTGGAAATATTTTTGGTTCTGACAGTTTGCTATTTTTCAACCCCCAAGTGTTGTTAGAAACATCTGAAAATAAACACGGAAGGAAAGAACTTCTCTGTGGTAGGAAAGACAGGTACATTTCTACGAAATAAAAGGAGCTTCTTGACGTCTGCTGAGCGCTGCTCTCGCACTGAATCACGAGCTCTGAGAACACGGGCGAGTGGGGCTTCTTGTCACCCTATCAGGAGCTCAGGCCATCGGACTTTGTTCAGTGTTTTGGTGCCAGCGACGTTCAGCAAATCTGCCCTGAATGTGAAACGCACATTAATGTACAATGGGAATCGAGATCAACCTCTGGCCGGGCTGAGTGACCCACGGGATGAACCAAGTCCTCCGTGTCAGCCCAGCTATTCACCCTCTTTGCACTTTAATTGTGTTTCCAGCTTTTGTGCCCATCTGCCAGGGATGAGCCAAGCGTGGCCCTGGCGTTGCCAGCGCAGGGTCCCTGGCAGAGACGAGCCATCTGGCCACCCCGTCCCCAGTGCCGGCAACAACAGCAGTGTGGGAAGAAGCCAACTTCGGATTTCACTGCAGCATAAGGCAGGAGTCGGCGGGTGGTTCTCTGCTGGACATCGGCTCTTCTTAAAATCTTCAGCCAGTCTGCGAATTTTCGGGGCGGTGAGCCATGTCCTAAAAAGCCAGCACATCATCTGAGGTTTTCAGTGCACATCAGAGAAGAGCAGCCTTTTGATTTCAGGTTTTTTTATATCCTGTGATGGCCGTGACTGTGGTGCTCATGGTAATGTCTGCAGGAAGAGCAGCTTGTGCTGAGGGAAAAGCCAGAGGATAATCCAGAAGACTTTAAGGGCAGACAACGTTGTGACATAAAATATCTCCTACATCCAGTGGCACTGTTGATTCGGGATTAACAGGGGGAACAACAAACCCATGGACAGGACATCAAGATCTGTTCCTTCTTCCAAAAGCTTGCCTTTGAAGAAGACTTTTAGCCAAACCTTGGGTTCTTTCTCTGAAGAACACAAATGACAACACTTGTTTCTTCCTGACATGGTTCTCAGCAAGTGCAATTCATTAACTTTCCTGAAGTGCTTTTAAATCTCTTGTTTCAGGCACTACACAGGTATTCAAAACAGAGTTCACAGAGCTAGCTGAACCCACTTAAAGTGAAATTAAAATGCTGTAATTCCAGATTATGACAACTCACACCCAGAAAAGTTCCGATGACAGGTTTATGAGGGGTTTTTTTCCTCCCCTGTTTGTGGGGGCTGCAGGAGTCCTGGGAGATAGAAAAAAAGCAAAGAGGTTTTTTTTTGACAGTCTTTCTGAGGCTGAAAATTCCACAACATTTTTAGAATTTAAAATTTCAGCTCCCTGTTGCAGAGCTGGGAAAGGATGGAGGGAGAACTGGAAGGGTGGGGAAAAAACGGAAACAAGTGATGTCCAGCCTCTTCACCCCTGCTGATAGCCAGGAAAGCTGCTGACACCGACATTGACAACCAAACTCTTGCTGCAACAAGGAGACAAAGAGCTGCTCCTACCCCTAGGGGCTGAAGTAGGACTGACCTGTGCTGCATCCCTGCAGCTACCAGGGGAAGACACCTGAGAGGGACTAAGCCATAGGTGATCTGACAGTCCACTGGTTAATACTGAAGGCAAGCTGTCCTTTTGATATGTGAGCATGTCTGACTGCTGGCTCTGCTCTGCCTCTGTTCAATAATGTAAATAGAGTCTTTAAGAAGCCCATTACTTTCATCTGCAGTTCTGAGAGAATTGCTCAGGTTCTCCCCTGGCAGTTCTGTCTGTGCATAACAACAATACTAATAAAAAACTTGGGAAAACAACCAAACCAGACCAGAAGAGATGATAATGATGAGAGTGGTAATAAAAGGAAGTTCTGCCTCTTGAAATGTTTCCCCTTACTTGAAAGAAAACCAAACTGGCAAAGACTTTGCTGGTATCCAACTGCCCTTTCTGCACTTGCAAGTTTAATGAAGGGGCATCATCTGTCTCTTTGGAGACAGAGGTGTGAGAAATGAGGCGACTGAGCCAGCCCCAGTGGGACACACTGGTCTGGGTGGGCTCTGAGGCCCTCAGGACCAGTTCCTGGCACTTGCAGCATCCGTGGTGTTGCAGGGGAAGGCTGGTTGGATTTTTTTCTCCCTTCCACGGTAATTTCAATCTACTTCTCTAATATTGGTAGGGTCCTTTTTTCTTTTCCCCTTCACTCTTTTGGATTCTCTTCTCACCTTTCATGCTGGTTCCTCTGTCATCTCATCCAGCCTCTACCTGTCAGTGCCTCTTTCATTTTGGCCTTGAGCTGGCCACTCAAACCCCAGGCGATGGAAATGTGCTTCCCCGCTGTGAAGTTGTTCTCCGAAACTGCTAGTGAGCTGGCTCTGATGCTCTCCTGCTCAGCACATGAAGGAGACAGCTACAATTTTTCCTCACTTAAAAGGAGTCAGGGAGGTGTCTATCCCCATAAATTTAACCATGGCAGACCTACATCGCTCAGCCAGAAGGTATTTCACAGCTCATCAGGGCTGACTAAAACAAACGTGAGGGACCCAGGCTTTGCTTGATCTTGGGTTGAGTTGAAACCTTTTCTGAAGCCACTTTGCTCTGCTAAGATGTTTTGCAAGAAGAACCCAGCATGGGAGAACTGAGGAAAGCTGAACACTGTCCAACCAGCTCTTTCAATATGTTCACTCTATCACATTTTTGTTAGAGTTTTTGAAAACCTTCCCTTGGAGCTGCATTCTTGGTGCACACTGTTGCTGGGTGAAGGACAGGTTACAAAAGACCCCTGGGACTGTTGAGTCCAACCACCAACTCGACTCTACAAGTTCACTAATTATTTTCGTGTGATTTGCCACTATGTTCAGTTTAGAAATCTGAACAGACTTTGCCAAATGGAGTTGTCCTAATCCACTGCTGATGTCTTGAGACCTTTCTTTCCCACCTTAACAGGACAAAACCTCTGTTGTCTCCCGTGGTGTTTCTTCAGCTCAACGCCATGGTCTCATTCCTACTCCCAATGCCTTACTTTATCTCTGCCTAAACATTCTATTTGTAGATGAGTCATTTTAAGGACCATCAGCAGCTTCTGGACTGAGCTTTCAGAGGAGACCAAGTAAAACATGGGCTTCCCCATCCTGTTTTTGGACCTCTTTAGAGTCCCTCTAAACGTAACAGGGGGCTCTGGTTAGGCAATACATCACTCCCATCACTGGACATCTCTTGGAGTCATGCAAGTTGCCAGGAAACACTAAGCCAAGCACAAAGTTCAAACCTCATTTCTGCTGCATCAGCCTGTCCACTGCTTCACCCTCCCAGCCAACCCCCTCTGTGCAGAAGCTCCAGCAAGATTTGTTGATGTTTAGGACAATAGGATTGGCTTAGAAATAAACAGACAGAGTTTTGTCATTGTTCTCTTGAAACAAAGTTTAATTGTATTGAAACAAAGTGTCTGCCTCGGTGGTGCTTCCATTTCCATCCCATTTTCAGCAGCAGAAAACATAAACACAGAGTTTCGCTTTTCATTTTGCTGAAGTGGGAGATGTTTGTTGTTTTGGCTCTGGTAAAAAAATGTCCTTTTTGATTATATTGCTGAAGTCACGTTCTTTAAACACACGGCTGCTGTTGGAAGGGTCTCTTTAGCTTGGAAAAAAGGAGACTGAGGGGTGACCTCATTAATGTTTATAACCATGGAAAGGGGGGGTGTCAGGAGGATGGAGCCTGGTTCTGCTCAGTGTCATCCAATGATAGGACAAGGGGCAATGGGTGTGAGCTGGAACAGTGGAGGTTCCACATCAATCTGGAAGGAACTTCTTCATGGTGAGGGTGACAGAGCACTGGAAGGGATTGCCCAGGGGTGTCGTGGAGTCTTCTTTTCTGCAGACATTAAAACCCTCCTGGGTATGTTCCTGTGTGACTTGATCTAGGGGACCCTGCTGTGGTGGGGGGATTGGACTGGATGATCCTTTGAGGTCCCTTCCAATGTCTAATGTTCTGTGATTCTGTGATTATTTGATGCTGCTGCTGCATTCATTTTCCACTGCAAGAGCTCAACATTGTTGGATCTGAAGATGTTCATAAAAATCAAGCGTCGCGATGCTTCACCACAACATTTTGCTATTTTTGATGTGGGGGTGATTTTGCGTTTGTGTTTTGATGTGTAACAAAACCAGATGTTAGAATTCCAGGGAATTAGCTCTGCCTGTTGTGACCAAGAGGGATGGAGTGTTTCCCAGTGGTTGTGTTTGGACAGTGGTTGTGATGAGCAGCCCTTCTGCAATTGATCCAGCCAGAGAGGAACATTCTTGCTGTAATTAAAGAGGGTTGGCAGTCTGAATTTGTGATATTAAAGAATTAATTATTAACACAAAGGAAAATGCTTTAGAAATCAAACAGAACTCTGTTTAACAAAAAGAAGAATCTTTCTTAGGGGGGAAATCGGGTTTTTTTTTAAAGAACCAGTTCTCTCTCTGTTTAACGGTGAATCAATAGCAGGGGAAGTCTCACACCCATCGCTCAGCTTCCCTAAGAATACAGATTTGGTTTTAAAAACCAAAACACTGTCTTGTTTGTTAAATTGAGGTATTAGAGGCTGTCTCTCTGCTCATCTCTTCTTCTCCAGGCCAGGATTATGTTTTGATTTGTAATAAAATTTGACACAAATCCGACAATATTTTGACCAGACTTTGCATTCGGGAGATTAAAATAAGCAGCTGAAAATGGCAGCAGCCCTAGCAGACACTTTCCCTGGCCTCCTCTCCTTCCTGCTGTTCCACCTCCATCTCCTGCACCCCTGATGCCAATCTGTTTGCCACCATTCTCTTGTTCGTCACACCCAGCCTCCACGGAGCCTCCTCAGTCCCTTCCCTCTGCCTGAGTCCCTTGTGTCACCTTGACAAGAAGGACTTTCACCGGCTCCCTCTGGCCGCCTGGCTCCCTTCCACCGCCATGTCCTCACGTCACAGCAGCATCACTCGGGTACCATCGCTGTCCCTTACATGTCCTCACAAATTGAATTCATCATGAACGTATGAATAAATCCCCAAGAGAATAAAAGTTCTCGGAGGTAATTGAATCACACAAGAGTGATGGGGCTTTCTTTTTTTTCCCCGTGACTCGTTCCAAGCCGAGGTTCAATCAGCATTCATTACTCCCACCTCCCAGAGTGGAACTGGGTGAAGGGGGCCTCTTAGCCTTCTGATTAAATCTTCCAAACATGATGGCCTATCAAGCCCTGTAATTTGTGAGCCAGGAAACATGAGATTTTAATTCAACGTAGATAAAAAAAGGCACAACCCATAGAAGCAGCTGAGAAGAACTGAGCAGCAGAACCGTTCCGGGAGTGTGACGGCTCCGAATTCTTCTTTTGAAAGGACAATTTGATTAAAGAGCGTTCGAAAACATATTCAAGTGTGGAGGCACTTACAGCAGAAAAACGCTGGAGCAATTAGCAATCCAAGGGAAATCTTCTGATTTGACCCTTTTTCCCTCTTATTGGGTTTTGTTTCAGTTTAAGGGAAATATTTGGGGGAGAAAAGACCCGCCCTAGAATGGAGCGGAAATAATAGCGACACTCTGCACGTCGGTGTCACTTGATTAAACATTTAGGTGGCGGTGTTTTGACGTTCACCAAATGAAACCTGCTGACACTATGAAATGGAATTTTTCAATAAGCTTGTTTTGATCTTTCTCAGATCAAAAATATCCTGGAATTCTCCATCAAACCTGGTGTTTCGAGGATTCACTTTGCCGGTTGGTTTGAGGGAATGAGATGACGGCTGTGCGAAGGCTCCAGCAGGCAGTGAGATGGAGGCTGCTGGCCCAGCAGCTCGTGATGGAGAGGCAGAGCTCGTCTCACACCCTCCCCGGCGAAGGCTCAGATGTGGCACCACGGGATGACATGCAGAGGCACATCCGAGGACGTCTGCTCATACCTCACATACGCCGTGATGCCAGTGAAACACAACCGACTCTCAGCAAGGGCTCTGATGTTCTCAGCTGGGATCTCACCTGTGACCTTCAGCACTGGAAACACAAGAACTGGCTGCCTGAGCTAAAGAAAATATTGTGCAGCTGCAAGAGAATCCCAGGAAATCTCTGCAGTGCTTTTCCCCACTAGAGGGAAGTGCGTTCCCACGCACACGGTGTGCAAAGGCGATGGCATCGTGCTCCAGCTCCACGCTGGACCAGGATCGAGTGCCGGGAAGGCTGCTGGAGCATCGGGAAAGATGCTGGAGCAGAGAGAGGGATGCTGTAGCACCCGGATGAATGCTGGAGCATCGGGAAAGATGCTGCAGCGCCGGGAAGGCTGCTGGAGCATCGGGAAAGATGCTGGTGCAGAGAGAGGGATGCTGTAGCACCTGGATGAATGCTGGAGCATCGGGAAAGATGCTGGAGCAGAGAGAGGGATGCTGTATCACCCGGATGAATGCTGGAGCATCGGGAAAGATGCTGTAGCGCCAGGAAGGCTGCTGGAGCCTCTGGAAGGCTGCTGGAGCAGCCATGGCTCAGATAAGTGCAGATGACAGCCAAAGGAGGTAGCAGGCACTGCCCAGATCTATACTCACCATGCCCTGCTGTTACCAGCACACTCACACGGGCACAGCTCCACTGCTGGAAGATGCCCCTCAGTGGATAAGAGTACCCTGAGCTCTGCTGGGGAAGAGCTGAGCTACATGCTCACTTGAAGAGTTTATAAAGTTGTGCTGGAACTGGGGGAGAAACAGCAAAGATCTGGCCCTAAGCCACTTCAGTGCTGTCTGCACTTGGCAAACTGCTAGATGCACAGATGTAATCCACAGAGAAAGGTTTAAACAAGAGCATCCAAGGCACTGCAGCGAAGCAGCGGCGGTGTATGTGCAAGATCCCAAACACAGGCTGGATGGCTTTATGGGGATGTGACCAAACACACGCTCTGCTGGCTGGCTTTTTGTTCAGCCAGCGAGGTTGATGTACATTCTCTTGAACAGATCAGCTTTAAGATCGAGATCCCACAAGCTAAAGCAAATGCAAGCAAAGCTGTGTCTCCATGAACACAGAAGAAAGGCAAACGTGTTTGTGACACACATGTTTTGGAGTGAGCTGCAGAAGCCTATGGATATGAGCTTCCTAATTGCCCATATCGAAGAGTGAGTGCTGGCACATGAGGGAGCACAGGCAGCTCTCCTCAGGCCTTTGTTTATGTGCTGAAAGGCACAACCTGCCTCCCCTATTCAAATAGGCTCCAGGTGAGAAGAATCTTTAGAAAAGGCTACAGGCAAACCAAGTCAAATGCACCTGTATAAAACCCAGCTAGAGAAGGTCCCAGGTAGTGAGCAAAGCAAGAGAGAAAACAGAGCTGGAGGGGAGATGGAGAGAGATTGTGGTACAGAAACAATCAAGAGGTCTGAAGAAAGAAACTGTGTTCCTCCTTTGGGATGACTGTAAGTAAGGCACAGCTGTCAATGTCTCTTTTGGTGTTTGTAGAGATGAGGGGTGAAGTGAGTCCCCTGCTGAGAAGGGAGTTACTCTGTCCTTTCTCCCTTGGCATCTCAGTCTTCCTGTGGCTGTTTCCTGAGAAGGCCAGTAGAGATCCTGGTATTGCACTGAGACTGAATCCAGAAGGCATGAGCTAGGAAGCCTTGCTTCTCAGCATTCAGAGCAGAGCACACTTTGGGGCAAGAGTGAACTTTATCACTGACCTATTGATCCTCCTTGAAGAGTTCAAAGTGTTCTGAGCCTTAACACTCCAGCTATATTTTTCTCTGCTCTCTAAGGCTCAGTCTCTGTTCCTGAGGAAAACCCATTGCTCTCTCCACTCCTGTTCTGGCATTTTGTGGCAGAAACAGATAAAACTGGTGCCTTTTCCCTGGTTCACTCCAACAGCTCTCAAGAGCAAAGTCTTCAACCAATTAAAATTTGTGATACCCAGTGGAAGGCAATAGAGATTTAATAGAGCTATCTTGTGTTGGAGCATCTGGCCCCAAATCCTCTGGGGAAGCAGAGTACCATGTACCAGATCAAAGGGCCAGGCTGCTGTGTGATACAAACAGGGAATGGGGATGTTTGTTAGGATAGAAAATGATTTTGCCACCTGCTTCCTCACCTTGAGCAGGACCTAAACCAAAGTCCCTGGCAGGGTTCCTAAATGGAATTATATTACAATAATTAACAGGAATATTATTACTACTAGTAATAACTTTTGATTTGCCACTTCATGCTCATTCCTGACTTCTTTCATACTTTCACCACTGAAAGAAAGAGGCAATAACACGAAGCAGACACCATATGGGACATAAGGAACGGTGCTGCTTTCTGGCCTTGAATTTTCCAGATCAGAAGCAAGTACCTGTAGGTGACTGTTTTCTGCAGCTCCATGTTGAAAGGTAAAAGAACAGCACTCAATCCTACATATGAGCAATAAAACCTAGTTAAAATGTCAAACTGTCTTTTAAAAGATCAGAAGTAAAATACAGCCCTTATCCCAGATTATTGTAAAGTGACTCACGGACACTGTGAGCAGCAGCTGTGGAGTAAAAGAGGTCACATCTTGATGACACCGAGAGTTCTGTCACTTTGTCATCTGAATACCCTACACAGCTCCAGTGCTCACCACCTAAAATGTGGCCTTTCTTCTCCATCACGTCAGCAGGGAACTTCATGGTGGCCTTGGGGGAGACTTTAGTCTCATCAAGATTTTTGCCCCCTTTCTTTTCCTGTTGTGGGAGCAGTTGCCAGGTCTCTACTCTCATTCTGCAGCTGGAACCCCTGAGAAGCAGCAGCCTGAAGAAGAGGGTTTATTTTAGGTACTGATGCTGTAAGCCCCATCCTGCTGCTGTCCTTGTTCTCCTGAGCATTACAGCCAGGACTGCTGCTGTCTCCTCATCGCGGTTCCTCTGTCAGCACAATAAAGGCTTCAGCAAAGAAATAACCATGTAGACCTGCAACAGCATATGTGGACGTTTGCAAGGTGATAATATACAGATGTATATAGTCATCTCTCTGCACCTCAGAGGTGCACACAGATGAGTCCCAAAGGTCTCTATGGAAAGAAATGCATAAAGCTGCTGTATCCTGCCCATAGGACTGAAGAGGAGTGAGTTTTATTGGTCTGCTTGTTGTAGACAATAAGATGAGTGTTGGAGATGGCAGAAGTAACATCCATGCAGGGTTCACAGGCTGCCAGCTGAGGTTGTGGAAAAGTACAAGATAATACTTCCAAAAAGACGGGGAAGTTGACTTTTTAACTTGCTTTTTGGAGAAGATTTCTGAGTCTGTTACTGCTAGGCAGAAGGTTGATCCTGGTTGGCTTCTACCTGGTGAAAACCTTGTCCTGTATCTGTGCTGTTACCAGGAACGAGACCAGTAAAATGCATTTTAGGATGAATTTTTTTTCTTATTTGAGTAACTTAGGATCCTAACTGGTGTATGCTCCCTGTGTGACCCTCATCACTGTCAAGTCAGTTATACAAAATCCTTCCCAAGGGAACAGACATGATGCCCTCAGGGATTCACGGTAGTTGTGCTTACATCAACATAAAGCTTTCAGCCTGTTTATTTCCTTGTTGATCTAACTTGCTCATGTGCTTATGAAAATGCTGCCAACCACCCAACCATCTTGGTGAGTCCTCATCTATCTCCCTAGTGTGAGAAATCAGTCTGAAGGGTGAGAAATGGATGTGTGTTAGATGACTGAGTCTGGAAACAACTGAACTACTAATTAGCCAGGTTTAAGCAGGTTGTTTTGTGGGGAAGGGAAGAACTATCCTTCTGGTAACTTTTTTATTGGAAAAATGGAACAACAGACCTTCCCTTCCAATCTTTCAGAATAGTTTGTCTGTGTGGCCATTACCTTTGGGTGAACAGCTTCCCCCAAGACTGAACACATGGTGCAATTCAAGTTCAACTACAAGGTGGTGTTTGTAAGGTTGTGTTGTAATGGGTGCCTGAAGCATTTTCAGACTGTCTAGCCCTATTAATCTGCCCAAATGGATGGACAGTATCAGAAGAGTGGGTTTTCTTCCTGACATCTTTGTCATTTTCTCTCTCCTCACCCTCCAGAATTACTGTCAGATGAGCATCCTTGCTGGGGTTTTGGGGCATCTGCATCTGAGTCTGGGTGGAATCAGAGTGATTGGAGAACATTGAAATCACAGAATCACAGAACGTTAGGGACTGGGCAGGACCTCGAAAGATCATCCAGTCCAATCCCCCTGGCACAGCAGGATCACCTAGACCAAGTCACACAGGAACACATCCAGGCAGGTTTTAAACGTCTTCAGAGAAGGAGACTCCACAATCCCCCTGGGCAGCCCCTTCCAGTGCTCCATCACCCTCACAGGGAAGAAGTTCCTTCTCCTATTTATGTGGAACCTCCTGTGTTCCAGCTTACACCCATTGCCCCTTGTCCTATCATTAGATGACACTGAACAGAGGCTGGCTCCATCCTCCTGACACCCACCCTGCTCACATTTATAAATATTAATGAAGAGTGGATTAGTCTTTTAATGAAAAAGACTCTTGGGTAGGAGTTGAAGGCTTTTTTCCCCCCAATATTTCTAAGACAAAGTTCTTCAAACCTTAGATCTCACCCAACATCTCTATCCTAAGTAGGAAACATGTGCCAGTAGGTCTTCAGTTTAGCAATGCTTCTCACCTGGAGTCTGCCTGATGTGGAGGAATAGTGAGTGCAGGTTTCTTTTTTCCCCCAGTAATTTTTTGGTTTGTTCTTCATGTTTACACAGGCTAATGATAAATTAATGGGATAAACCAAAGGTCTTGCTGGAACAGCTGTAAACTCAACGCAGGAAGTCATTCAAAGCCTCCAAAACCTGGTTGTGTAATGCTGGAGGAGTTAATGATGAAGAACCAAACCCTCAGCTGGAGTAAATTGGCAGAGTTCACTTGAAATACCCGAGTTCCACTGATTTACAGCAGTTCCGAATACGGCCTGAAGTGTCTCACTGTTCTGCTTTGTTTGCATTTTAAAGTGATCTCTGCTGGTTTCTTAATGGTTTTGTCTCCTATTGATGCATTCGTGGGATGCCAGTAGCCGAGCAGGTCTCCAGCAAGCGCAGATGGTGGAGCATGGAAAAGCACTAGCTCAGTTTCCTGGGAAAATCTTTTTCTAAGAATTTCAGAACAGAACTGAGGCTACTCCTATTCCTGCAAAGGTTTCTGTGGGCTGACAGCTGGTGCTGCCATAAGATCTAGTCGCTGAGGTTTGTCTGTGTGATTCTAAACATGAAGCAGTTTAATTTTGGAGTGGTTCAAAGATGGTCTTGCGTTACAGAGGATATTTAGATCAGATTTCTGACGTTCTCGAGAGGGAAGTGCTGGAACAAAGTAGCTCAGGAAGGTGGTGGAATCATGACGAGTGGAGAGTTTGAAGGACAGACTGGAGAACACCCTTTGGGTACAGCAGCGTCAGGGCTGATCATCCCTTGGATGAGTGGGATTGGCTCAAAACGCTGTTTGTGTTTCTTTGTAGTCTTACTTTTTCTAAGGCTAAAATTAACCCAGCTTGAAAGATTGCTAAATTTACCAAGAGAAAGAGAGTGAATGAGGAATGAGCTATATATTTGCTGTGTGGCAGAGTCAGCTTTACCAGTCTAACCGAGAGATGGTCTCTCGCCACCCAAAGATCCCAACATCCTCTAGATCTCCAGAGTGGAAAAAATTGTTAGCATTTTCTTAACACTTATTGCAAAAGGTTTTTAGTGGAGAAAGCTCTGCTTTTGCCTGAAAATGAAAGACTCAAAAATTGGAGGAAACAACCGTGTTGCAATTAAGCCCAGGCAAAA
Organism: Phoeniculus purpureus; assembly: GCA_028565055.1. Classification (NCBI taxonomy): domain Eukaryota; kingdom Metazoa; phylum Chordata; class Aves; order Bucerotiformes; family Phoeniculidae; genus Phoeniculus; species Phoeniculus purpureus. The sequence goes on along the minus strand of JAOXOE010000784.1, from coordinate 4,399,905 downwards.
TTGCCTGTGGGTGTTTGCAGCTACTAAACTGGAGGCCACTCTCTCAAAGTCAGGCTGTCAGACGGAGCAGCTACTTCCAATTATACCCTACTGGAGGGGACTCCTAAGCTGCCAAGATTCATGGAGAAAAGCCATCCAGGAAAATTATTACAAACTTTTCCCCATGGAAAAAATAAACAGCTGATTTATTGAAATCTAAACCCTTTTCTGGAAACACGCCAAGTGCAAAAAATAGTTCCATGAGGAGGGATCAAAAAAGAAACTTCAAAAAGCAGAAGAGAGACAAACCAACCAACCATCTGAGTGACTGGGACAACTTCAAGAGTGGGTTATCAGGGAATAGACCTGCAGCGTAAGAACCAGGCTGCGTCTCCTGACCCCAGACAAGGAGCCTGAATCTGGAGACCTCCTCATCTGAAGTATCTCCAGGCAATGATGAAAGGTTTTGCTCTAAATCAGATGTAAATATGATCTGCTTTTGTAAGTCCTCCCCAGCCAGGAGACAGAGATGGAATGTTGGGAGACCCTAGTGAGACCACATCTGGAGTATTGTGCCCAGTTCTGGGCCCCTCAGTTCAAGAAGGACACGGAGCTGCTGGAGGGAGTCCAGTGCAGAGCAACAAAGATGATGAAGGAAGTGGAGCACCTCCCTTACGAGGAAAGGCTGAGGGAGCTGGGTCTCTTGAGCTTGGAGAAGAGGAAGCTGAGGGGTGACTCAATTAATGTTTCTAAATATGTGAGGGGTGGGTGTCAGGAGGATGGAGCCAGGCTCTTCTCTATGTCATCTAATGATAGGACAAGGGGCAATGGGTGTGAGCTGGAACACAGGAGGTTCCATATAAGTATGAGAAGGAACTTCTTCCCAGTGATGGTGATGGAGCACTGGAAGGGGCTACCCAGGGGGGTTGTGGAGTCTCCTTCTCTGGAGACGTTTAAGACCCACCTGGACATGTTCCTGTTCGACTTGGTCTAGGCGATCCTGCTGTGGACTAGATGATCTTTTGAGGTCCCTTCCAACCCCTAATGTTCTGTGATTCTGTGATTGCATTGCTGCGTGCCTGATTTTTCTACAGCTGTTGTCTTGGCTTACTGTGACTAAACATGGTTGAATGGGAGGTGGGAGGTGTTCTGGAAGGATAACCTGTTTTCGCCAGCTCACTGTACCACATGGTTTGACATCGATACACGGTGGAAATAAACACGTTTGGAAACAGAGGACAACCACACTTCTAGGCTTTTAGGGTGCCAGCGCTGATGCATAGTCAGGCAACTGTCGGGTTTACCTGCTGTGCAGTAATTCATGCTGTGCAGCTATGCTGCTCCTCTTAGCCAGGACTGGCTTTTTAAAGCGTGCCCACTTCTGCAAAATACTTGTTTTCAAAGACCCAAGAGCTAATGAAGGGCAGGGGGATTGGACTAGATGATCTTTCAAGGCCCCTTCCGATCCCTAATGTTCTGTGATTCCATAATAATAATTTGTAGGGTAAATCGGTTCCCCAAGTCACTGGGTGAGATGGAACTTGGAGAACTCTGGGTTTTGTTTTCTGACTAAAACCCATTTCATCGAAAGCCCTGCTGACAGCAGCACCATTATTCAAGCTGAGAGGAGTCGTTCTGTGTTGATAAAAATTTGATTCCTTTGTCGCAATCTTTGAGACTTTGTCCCCATGACGTGGTGCAATTTTGCACCAAAGAAAAGAAAAGAAAAGAAAAAAGGGCGATTAAATCCACTGTGGTTACTGCAATTACAAATAGGGCTCAGAAAAGTGAGCAGAATCCGTAATTGGGCAGACGCACTCTCCAAAGTGTCACGCTGTCAGTCAGCCACAGCACAGCTGGGAAGAAGAGTGCTGAGGAAGCGAAGCAAGCTGACTGATTTGGGTGATTGCAAAGAAAATGGTTTGTTATTGCCTCACAGTAGGACTTACCCACTACCCCCCCCCCCACCTTACATTCTGTGGTCATAACATAAAACATTTAATTCTTACTAAGGATGAACACCAGTTCCACACTGAGACATCCTGCCAGTGTGTCCTCTGTAGCTTGGAAGTCTCAAAATCGACAGCAAAGTCTGTGCCCAGTCTTAAAGGGGTAGAAATGGAGGCTGAAGGATTTGGGTCTTTGGCTAATCTTGTAGATGTTTATGAGTATTCCTGCGGTACAAATCTCATCACTGAAGTGAAATGTTTTGGGAAACCATTTCACAATCATTGATGCCCTTGCTAGACAGGTTATCTTTATGCAGGTACATGTAGCATCTTCCAGGCTCTTCTCAATGTCATCTAGTGATAGGACAAGGGGCAATGAGTGTAAGATGGAACATAGGAGGTTCCACATTAATATGAGAAGGAACTTCTTCACAGTGAGGGTGACAGAGCACTGGAAGAGGCTGCCCAGGAGAGTTGTGGAGTCTCCTTCTGCGGAGACGTTCAAAACCCATCTGGATTTGTTCCTGTGCAACTTGGTCTAGGTAATTCTGATTCTATAACTTCTCCAGTGAAGTGATCCTGCTGTGGCAGGGGGATTAGACTAGATGATCTTTTGGGGTCCCTTCTAATCCCTAGTGATTCTGTGATTCTATGACTTGGTCTAGGAGATGCTGCTGTGGCAGGGGGATTGGACTAGATGATCTTTCGAGGTCCCTTCCAATCCCTAATGATTCTGTGATTGTGTGAAGAAAATCAAAATCAAACTGTAGAGTGAACACTCATTTTGATTTATCTTTGTTGATTTCTCTCCTTAGTTGGTGCTTAGAGCAGCAAAATGAGACTAAACAGGCTCTACTGATGCAGCACCCTGCAAATGTACCTTACCACACCATCTGCCTGGAGTTACTAGAGGCCCCTGACATAGGCTGCAGGGTGCTGTGGGATGAGTTACTCTGTGAAGTAGCTGCTGTGTGTGAACTTTTCGTTTCCTCAGAAAGCAGGGGCCCTGTGGAAATGCAAATAGTGTCTGAGAAGTACCAATTATGTTCTGCATTCTAGAGCAAGTCATTGAAATACCATGAGGATTAGTATGCAACATTCAGAAGATTTTGAGGAAGAAAATATCTGTTTATATATTAATGAGCACCATTATATTAATAGTGATTCTAGGAAGGTGTGTACCTGTACATCAGAAAGTGTTTTTATTTAAGAAGTTTGAGGGGTGACCTCATTAATGTCTATAAATATGTGAAGGGTGGGTGTCAGAAGGATGGAGCCAGGCTCTGCTCAATGTCATCTAGTGACAGGACAAGGGGCAGTGGGTGTGAGCTGGAACAGAGTAGGTTCCATATAAACATCAGAAGGAACTTCTTCACAGTGAGGGTGATGGAGCACTGGAAGGGGCTACCCATGGGGTTAGGGTTGTGGACTCTCCTTCTCTGGAGATGTTGAAAACCCATCTGCCCAAGTTCCTGTGTGACTTGGTCTTGGTGATCTTGCTGTGGCAGGGGGATTGGACTAGATGATCTTTCAAGGTCCCTTCCAAACCCTAATGTCCTGTGATTCTGTGGTTCTGTGGTGTATTTGTACTTCTCTGTGGATCTGTGTCTCTTCATTAAAATTTGAAAAACATGTAACTGATCCATACAGGAAAATGCACTGGAATTATTTTGATCAAAGCTTCAAAAAGATGCCCTAACTATGTAATGTGATGTGTTACATGTCACTAACTTTCTTGTAGATCTGTGGTCGAAGGGTATAACCCAAAACCTCTTACATCCAGCAGGGCTCTTCCCAGTGACTACATGTTTCAGACATATAAATTGCACCTCAGATTGTGTGAGCCCTGCTTTGAAGGCTGTTTTTTATTAGCTCACTTTACTCTTTCCTTCCAACAAACAGAATTACAGCGGTGGATTCAGAACTCCCTTTGCTGCTGAACTTGAGGGAGCTGAAATCCGGTGTCGGACTCCTAACCCTTTTAACAAACAATAGGAATTTTGCTACTGGCTTGAATGAAATCAAGATTTCACCGTCGAAGACTGAGACCTAGGACTTATCTCCTGGATCAAACATGAACACTAGCCCTAGACATCTATCTTTGATGAGGAAGTGCAGTTTCAAGTCAGTTTGGGCTTTGAAATCTGTGGTTCGGACTTATTTCAAAGATGAGTTCACATGATTCGGGCGCCTTTGCAATCTGTGAATTTCATGCTTTCAGAAAAAATAGCTGGGAGCGGAATTAGTATGTACAGAATAATAACAGTCCAGTTCAATTGCCGCTTAGTTGGGAGCGGTTGCTTTGAGAGCTCCTTCCAAAAGGGGGGAAATGCGATGAGAAGAAATATTTACTGTGCAAGCTCCTTATCAGAAATTATAGGGAGGCTCTTGTTCGGCTGGATGCTGCAGTCGTGACTGAAGCACAAAGATGATCAAACGCAAGGCCATTTCCACTTAAGCATTTTGACTTTGCTTGATTTTTCCTATGAACCATAGAAGAGCTGAATCGAACATTGTACCACCTTAACCTAAACCTTGGGTGGTGCGAATCAACTTAGCTCCTTCGATCTAAATAACTTAGGAGGTAGCAGAGAGGCGGGGGTTGGTCTGTTCTTCTTAGTGGAGAGTGATAGAACAGGGGGGAATGGCCTTAAGCTGCACCCAGGGAGGTTCATGTTGGATGTCAGAAGGAATTTCCTTCCTGAAAGGGTTCTCAGGCACTGGAACAGCTGCCCAGGGAGGAGGTTGAGTCCCCATCCCTGGAGGTGTTGAAGAGAACGGTAGAAGCTGTGTTGCAGGACAGGGTTTATTGGTGCTGAAAGGGCTAGAAAAAAGTTTGGACTCAATGATCTTGAAGATGTCTTCTAGCTGAAACAATTCTGAGATTGATTCTGTGAAGCCACTTTGCCTCAGCTGATGGCTTGGCCTTATATATCTTCATTGAATCAGCTTTACTGGATGATCTTTCGAGAATGTTCCCTAATGTTCTGTGATTCTGTGAGTCGATTCAAATTGCTCTTAGAGACTGTTGGTCAGAGCAGTAGTCCATAGTGTTACAATGGAAGCGACCTCACCTCATGACTGATCTAGAAGAATACTACTAGTCTGCCTTTTCTTCACCTAGACCTAGGCTCTGTCAGAAAAATCTTCATCTCTCTCACTATAAGACAAATAATCATATACATGACTTCTACAGAAAAAAACAAGCCTGCTAATAGCTTAGATCTAACCTTTAGGACATTAATTGTAGGTGAAAAGAATCCCACTACCTCAGAAAACATCGAGTAAAATATATTGAAAAGGGGGAGAATAGGGTAGAATGTTGGCACATTGCTGCACAGACACAGTAAGATTCACTGATAATTAATTCTAATGTATAATTGGTTCTGATTTTGACTTCAAAAATACTCGTGGTCTGTTGTAGATGACTCAAAAGCTCTGTCCCTTCCTGATGATTAGATGAGAACCTGGACTGCAAAACTATCCAGTTTCTCTACCAGTGTTTAAATTTTAGCCTTGATATTAAAATTCTAAATGGTTCCGTGGTGAGATAAGCAAGAAAAATCACCACATACGAACAGCGGTGTTCAGCTGTGAGGATACTTGCCTGCCTGACAATTCCTAACGTGAAACCCATTGTTCCTCCAAAATTTCTCTTCGTGGAACCGTTTATTGAGCGCTTTATTAACTCATTAATTGTTTGGAATTGGGATGCAAGATAAAGGATATTTTTGTGCAGTTTCCATACAGCTCCCAGTACAATCAATACCGCAGAGGTGTCATTATTCTTCTTGTCAATTGGTATCTGCACGTTTCCAGTTCCTTCTCTTCGCCAACTGAGCGCTCACTCATTTCACTTCCTTCTTGACGGTGTTCGACATTATTCTGACCTCATGGTGCTTGAAAGATGAGTCAAATTAATATGTTTCCAGGATTCACAGGGAACTGATTAGTTGCAAGGTAGCACACTGCCACTGTGATTAAGAATCCCTAGGGGATGCTGGACATCATTGGCCATGAGGAAAAAATCAAAGCTACTTTTAGTATCTACAGATGGGGCCACCTTCTGCTTTCAGCAATTGGCCTAAATCAGGATTATCTCCATTGATTTCCATGGTGCTCGTCAAGATTTATACCAGATGAAAAGGTGTAGGGGTTGCCTTTTTGGCAACGGAGAGGAGGTTGCCACCCTATGAAATTTCTCTGCATCAGATCTACTCCAAGAGTTCAACCAGCAGCTTGCAGGTTTCAATCCCATTACCATGGCGCTTTAATTCGCTGCATTTTCACAGAATCCCAGAACATTAGGGATTGGAAGGGACCTTGAAAGGTCATCTAGTCCAATCCCTCTGCCACAGCAGGATCACCCAGACCAAGTCACACAGGAACGTGTCCAGGTGGGTTTTAAATGTCTCCAGAGAAGGAGACTCCACAACCCCCCTGG
>JAOXOE010000784.1:4379694-4393433 GCA_028565055.1 Phoeniculus purpureus | reverse complement strand
CTCCTTCTCTGGAGACATTTAAAACCTGCCTGGATGTGTTCCTGTGTGACTTGGTCTAGGTGACCCTGCTGTGGCAGAGGGATCAGACTGGATGATCTTTTGAGGTCCCTTCCAATCCCTAACATTCTGTGATAAGCTAAGCAGGGTTGGACCTGGTTTGTACTTGGATGGGACACAGTCCAGGTACACCAGGTGCTGTAGGTTTACCCTGCTCCAGCAGGTGGGGGTTGAGCTTAGATGATCTTTAGAGGTCCCTTCCAACCTGTAACATTCTGTGACACTAAGCTAAACCAGGATCCATCTACTGTGACCACCTCTCCCAACCCATTTTCAGCTTCAGTTAGGGCATTGTGTCAGTCTCTCTTATCCATCATGTGTAGCTTGTAACAATCCAACCATCAGAGAGCTGAAAGGGATTAGCATGGCCTCAGCCACCTCACTTCACCTGTTGGTACTGGAGGAACCCAAATGGCCTCTCCAATGGATGAGATGGACATTGCTGAGGTCTTTGGGCTTTAAACTCTGTGAACCCAGAAGAGTGACTAGCAAAGGAGTGACAGCAGGATGCAGAGAACAAGGCACGCTCCAGCAGAGGAACCAGCACATGTTGTGTTTTGTGGGGTTTTTTTTAAATATGTTTTTCAGATGATAATTCATGGAAGGCAGGAAGACTGTTTTCAGAATGTGTTCTTCTGGAGTCTGTGAACAGAATTTGCTGCCTCTAACCTGATTTAATTCACAGAGTTTTGGTTTAGAAAATGGGATTTCTGCATGGAGATGCTGCAAAAGGTAGCGAGGAGGAAAGGAAGCAAGAAGTCAACGGGGAAGTGAAGAAGTAAAATAGAAGTCATTGCAACAGATTGCTTTGTACAACCTCTTCTGATTTCCACCACCCCCCCCCAAAATTATTGGTTCACACTGTCCTTAACATTTAGATTTTCATCTGTTTGCTCCTTTCTGTGAGAGGAAAACTATGTTAGGCATCTCATAAATGGTTACAGGGAGATGTTTCCCATCTGCTTGCAGATGCACCATGCCTGCTTTCTGCTAGAGACCTGGCAGTTCTCAATGTTTAAATGAAACTAAACCCACTCCATTTGCTGGATGAGCAGAATCCAAGGAGCAAAAATGAACATTTCTCAGGGCTGGTGACTCTGCTGCAGTGCATTGAGCTCTGCAAATATTTCCAAATATTTCCCACTGCAGGTTCCTTCCTTAAGGAAGGACCCCTTCATTCACACCAGGAATTAAGACACCCAAATCCATTCAAGCTGCAAGCACTCATTTGTGTTTTGGGCATAAACAGAACCATTATTCCCATTTTCTTGGTCTTCTTCCAGCTCACTCTCTTCCTTGACCTTGAGGCTGCGTCTTGAGTACTCTGTCCAGTTCTGGGCACCTCAATAAAAGATACCAGGATGCTGGAGTTGGTGCAAAGGAGGGCAATGAAGCTGGTGAAGGGCCTGGAGGATAAATGTTATGAAGAGCCATTGAAGGAGCTGGGGCTGTTTAGTCTGAGGAAGAGGATCCTGAGGTGAGACTTCAGCGCTCTCTACAGCTACCTGAAAGGATGTTGTAGAGAGGTAGGTGCTGGTCTCCTTTCACAGGTCATTAGTGACCTCAGGCTGTAACAATGCAGGTGTAGACTGGACTTCAGGAAAACTTTTCTCACAGAAAGAGTAATCAGGGCTTGGAACAGGCTGCCCAGGGAGTCACCATCCCTGGAGGTGTTTAAAGATCATTAAGATGAGGTGCTTAGAGGTCTCGTCTAGTGATGAACTGGGTGGAGTGAGGTTACTGGTTGGACTTAATGATTTCAAGGGTCTTTTCCAGCCTGAATGATTCTATGATACCACGTGAATCATCTTCTGGCCTTGCAGCACCATGGCACTCTGCCATAGATTGCTCAGTGCGGGCTGCCCTCATCCCAGGATGGTTTCACTTCTGTAGGTGGGAAGTGCAATGTTTGCTGTGACACTGAGGTTTGACACTGTGTTGGCACTCTTCGAAACGCGTAGGGTTCTCCTTTACCCGCTTCTCTATAGGCATCCCAGCCACAATCCAGCAGTGCCATCCAAACACTCAAACCCTGCCCAGTTCTCTGCTTGTGCAGATCTCAGCTGTCCCTTTCTCTGCCTTTCGCCTGCCTCTGAAAGGTTTGTGCAGACAGCATGGAGGCGGAGGGCGGGGGTGGCAGGGAAGATGAAGAACTCTGTGATATAGCGAGTATATAGAACAGTGTATAATATACTGAGTGATGTAACAGCGAGAGAGCTAAGTGAATGCGACTGCCTTGTGATTTACTGCTTGCAAATGGCTTCTCTTCTCCTGAAATACTGTTAGTTTAATAGACAAACATCCTAGGATAAAGGCTCGCCAGAGATATAACTGATGGGATAAACATCGAGAGATTAAAGACCTGTAGGCAAAGTGTATAATTCTGTTATTAAAATCCCAAAGTGCTCCCTTAAAATTAGACCCTAGCAAAGGAAGTGTGAAAAACCTATGCTTAAAAGGGGGAGTTACTGTGCTGAGCACTTCAGAATCATTTGCTAAGCAAAGTTAAAAGGAATAATAGCACTGAGCTGAGTCTTCCTCTTGTTTTCCTCCTGCTGTCCTTAACTATCAAAGTGGTATCAAAGAAACCTGCTTATTAGCTATGTGTTGAGAACATTTTCCAAAGACAGCCAGAAAGCCATCAGTGACAGCATTTCTGTGACCTCCTAATTGCAGCCCACACAATGGGGCTGCTGTTAGACACAGAAGAGAGATGCATTTGCGAAGCGTGTCCCGTGTCATTATATCCCAGCTCACGAGGGAGCGGGCTGTGCCGCACGGTGCCTGATAGGGCTTGGTTTTGCAATGCCTGGTGACTCTAGCAAGATCAAGCTGTCAGTAGACTCACTGCTGCTCAGGCTCTGACACGGTCTGTACTGATAAAGCCCAGTCTCAATGGGGAGACCGTGCAAAAAGACTTAACTGGACCAGGAACAAACTGGACAACCAGAGAAAGCTGAGACAAAGGGATCTCAATAGTCCAGACTAACAAATCTTATCAAACCTTGACAAGTTCTTGGTTCTTTATGTGCTGTCAATGGGTTCACTACAGATTCTTTGAACGATAGACCGACGTGGGTATCTCAAGCTTCCTCTGTATTGAATTCCATCTCTGAATGTTCCCTGTGCACCCAGGGCAGTGACGTGCATGGTGATGGAAACAGCTAGTCTGGGTTTTTTGGAGGAGAGAAGGTCCTGATCCAACAGAGAGTTGATGCTGAAGTAACTGCAGTGACGTACAGGAGGGATTTGAGGAAGATCGCTGTAAAGCAAGAGAGGTCTGAGTTCTCTTGCCAGCAGCCACATCAGCCAGAGGGACGTTACTGCTGTTGGTTACCAAGGAACTAACAGCTCTGCAGTGGGATGTGAGCACTAGGTAGCCAAAGACAAAGGCAAGGAGAGCTCCAGTACCTGGCTCTGCTTCCTGCCTGAATGCCAGCTGCTCCGACTGCTTCTGTTAGCTGAGAATTCCTGGTGATATTATGCGGGTACTGGGGGTAAATTATTGATGAAGGCTTAGCTGCTCATTGCCCTGGGTGGCATAGCTGGTGCAGGAGAGCTCTTTGACAGGAAGGTTCTCTGGGTGTAACTGCTGGCTAGCTGGTCCTTTGCATCACTCCGCTCAAACTTGGAATTTGTCTTTCGATGCACATCTGGGTTTTTCTACCTTTTCCTACATTTCCCCATAACAGGAAAATTATGAAGAAAAGACTTATTTACAAATCTCCAACCGTTCTCCCTCTCCCCCTGTCCCCCCAAGATACAAGAGATTGTTTTGGGCTTCTTTAGGTTTCTTCAATATACGAGGATAATGCACATTAAGAGGGAGGCCATTTACTCTAAAATAGAACAAGTCAAAATACTCTGTTACCAGAGACTAAACAGCTGTCTTCAATTGAAATTTTACTGAAATCAGTGTTTGTTCCTGTAGCACATTTGACAAATGGATGTTTTCCAGTGGGAGAGCATCCCATCAAGATGCCAGCTACTTCTGTGATCGGTGGAAATGAAGCTCATTTGCCATGAATATGCAGCCTGTGGTTGAATTCCTGAGTGTGTAGTCAATTAGAAACTCCAACAGGATCAGCTGTTTTTATGAAATGTGTGAGAACTTAATATTTTTTGAGGCTGTTAGTCTCTGTATCGCATTTGATTAAAGCTGGTCAGTCAGTTATTGGATAGGGCTGTGCAGTGCAGTGGGTAGATGAAGGTATTCTCTGTTGTTTGCACATTTGGAGCATGATTTTGCTAGGAAATCCAGCCAACAGTGCACCTCTAAAGGGTGAATTTTAGCTCTGCTTGGATTGAGGTGTTCTGTGTGTTTCAGACACTAACAGTCTCCACACTAGAATTCTCTCTTACTGCCCAGAGAACCCAGTGACACTCAGGATATCAGTGCCATAGATCCCATGGCACTGTGGGTCACTCTATGAGTGAGTCACTCCACTCCTTGCTTTGTGCAAGGTCATTACAGAAGGACACAGCCATCCCATGACTCCTTCCAGACACCTCTTTTGGGAGCTGCATTAGGAGAGAAAGAGAACCCCCAGATTAGCAATTGTCAGTGACAAATTACGCTGAAATCAGCCGGTCATGACAAAATGCACTTGGCTATGTGTATTAGTCACATATCACTGGCAGCAATATTCGAGTCCATAAACACGCTTTTAATGATCAAATATTATTTAATGTATGCTGGATCGCACAGTAAGTGGGAATTAAATGGACAATTTAGTGTATCATCTCGATGCATAGGCTCAGACGAGTTTCTCCAGTGGATAAACACTGACAGTAAAGCTGTTGCTCAACAGAACACTGCAGCTGCCAGATGTTAAAGGTTTTGGCCTTTGAATATGTTGTCCCAAAGAAAAAGTTTGACATTTGCTGTTGTTCTGACATAGATTCTGTAGCGAGAAAAAAGCGAGCTCAGTTCTGTTGTGAAGGCAATGAGGGATGGCTGGTGAAGGAGAAGACCCAAAAGATTCCTGGTTCCAGGTCTGTGTTCGGTCAGTTGAGTGGCTGTGTCTGTTAATGTGCTCTTTTTCACCTCCCTTGTCTTCTGTGCAGCATCTTGGACTCTTCTATACCTGCAGTAGTTATACAGCAGCTCGGTCAGGTACCTGCCCTGACATTGAGACCAAGTTGTGGCAAGGACAGGACTGATTTAACTTTCCTTGATGTGTCTCTGTCCATTAGTAGTCATATGAACCCCCACCTCAGAATTAAAGGATTCTATGTGTTTGCTGCTTCGACTTGTATTAGTCCTGCAAAGCAATGACAAGTATTAAATGAATTTGGCATGCAAGACAGGCAGCACCTGTTAACTTTCTGGTGCCTTTCCCCATTTGCAGAGGTGGCTGTTAAGAAAACAAATTTCTTTTTTGATTTGTAGACTGAACAAATTTAAACTGGAGTCCTTGAACACAGTCGCTGAACCTCAGTCGTGCTTTTTGTTTAAAGACCAAAAAAAGGAAACACTCTTCTCAAGAAAATGTTTTAAATATCAAGAACTCTCTGTAGTTCTACACTTCTTTCAGACGGCAGCGTATTGCAAAAGTAGGGTGACATTCATGCAGTCCCATTGTACTGTAGGTGGAGGAACTAGGGCTTGGAATATCTGTTAATACTGAGGCACACAGAATCATAGAAACATGAGCATTAGGATTGGAAGGGACTTCAAAAGATCATCCAGTCCAATCCCCCTGTGATAGCAGGATCACCTAGATCAAGTTGCACGGGAACATGCCCAGGCGGGCTTTAAACTTCTCCAAAGCCCCTTCCAGTGCTCTGTCACCCTCACTGGGAAGAAGTTCCTTTCTCATATTGATGTGGAACCTCCTCTGTTCCATCTGACACCCATTGACCCTTGTCCTGTCATTAGATGCCACTGAGCAGAGCCTGGCTCTGCCCTCCTGGCACCCACCCTTCACATACTGATAAACATTGAGGTTAGAAGGGACCTCTAAGGGTTGTCTAGTCCAACACCCCTACAACTGGCAGGGACGTCTCTAATTACAACAGATCAGGTAGAAAAAGTCCAGGTGGGGAGGGAAACAAAAACAAGACCCAGTCAACAGTTCCAGGAATGTCCTGAGACATCAGGAGCAGATGTTCTTCACATCAGGATTCTTCCTCCTTGAATGGTTTGGATGGATGTTTGTATTTAACACTAAACCAAGTTGAGGACCTCTGGCAGGTCTGTCGTATTAATGGAAGCTTTGGTCCCCAATACCTTCCTTTTCTATTTGTACTGTGATCTCAGCATGTTATTGAAACTAGAGCTCCCAGGGGAGAAAATGCTGTAAAGAATTGCTGCAGACACCCTGAGCGAGGCATGCTCCTTTGGGGAGAGTATTTACAACCCAAAGTCAAAACTAACTGGCTTGCACCATAAACCTGCCCAACTCAAGCTTCACCTTCAACCCTTCAAATGCTGAAGGTGGCACAGGATGCTTTTCCCACTCTCCTACATCCAGCAATTGCATTTAAGGGTCTTTGAATAAATGTCCAAAGAGAGGGCACGTGAGCAGCAGTTAACTCCTCGTGTGCTGTGATGCTGTTAGAGGACAGCTTTACCCCAGTCATGACCGTGAGTGCATGATCCTATCCTCCTTGGTAGCCTGCTCTGAAGTAAACTCACAAGAGTCTCCCTGCTGTTTGCTCAGACTCTTTCACAAATCCCCAGTTCAGCCATAAAATCACAATGAGCTGGGGGGGAAGAAAAAAAGAAAAAGACTTGTTGTGCTTCCCATCTTAATATTTGAGTTTGTCCCGTTGCACAGACTTGCCTTCACGCACAGGAGCCATCAATCTGTCCTGTCACTGTTACGATTATTAGTGGTTAGACCTGATGAATATTGATACGTGGCAAACGCTCTTTCGACATTAAATACATTTGCCAATTTCCCTCCTCCAGACTCCGCCTGTTAATGCTTCATCCAATGTGAATCAATATTGGTTTAATAATTAACATGTTTAAACATTTTTTAATGTATATTTCATGACGAGAAGATCTATGTTTATTTTATGATGATAAAATATTTAGAGCTCGGGGAATTTTACTGTGCTGTCATCGCAGTGTTCGGCGGGCCCTTTTCACTCTGCCTGAGGGGGCATCTCTCTGCCTCTGCTCAGAGGCTGGAAAGGTTTCAGCTACTTGTACCTAAGGTCTGTTGATGTGGTCTGAAGTTATGTGGAATGCGTGGCGGGGCTGGAAGGGAAGGGCTGCCCTTGCACAGAGGGTGCGTTTCCACTGCCCCCAGTGCCAGCCCAAAACAGCAGCAGTGGAGATGGATGGGGATCTGGCCTGGAGAGACCTGCAACAGGTTCAGCTTCAAAAGCAGTTCAGGCTTCATGCAGGCAAATATGCACAAAGGTGAGCGAGGGAAGAAAGAGGAGGATGGCACTGCAAAGGCTTTAAAGGGCCCGTGGTGCTGCAGAAGTAGGGGCTTAATGTTCCCCTTGAAGCCAGCAGGTTTGGGTTCCCACTGCTGTTTTGGTCCTGGCAAAAGCAGGTCTTAAAGCAGTTTCCTGGCGTGGGAAGATTTGGAGAGAGTTCAGTTCAGGACCCGTGCCTGAAGACATTCGAGGTCAGGCTTGATGGGGCTCTGGGCAATCTGAATCGGTTAGAGATGTCCCTGCTTGTCGCAGGGGGTTGGACTAGATGACTTTTGGAGGTCCCTTCCAACCCTATGATTCTATTGCATGAAAATATCTCTACCTAAGTGAAGGGATTATTTGTTAGTGCCTAGGTGATGTGCAAAGGGCCTCAACAGGATGACAGAGAACAGAAATGCCTATAGGCTTCAGGAAAACTGATTTGGAGCTGCTGCTTGGCTCTGGTGCAGCCTAGCTTCTCAGATCCTATGAGACCTCAGCACCACATCACCTTGCAGAGGACAGATGCAAACAGCACATGCACGAGTGGATTCAGGTGATGCTTTGGCTTTGCACTGGCTCTTACACAGCACTGAGTAATTCTCTGGCTGTCCAGAGCCACCGGGGAACCAGGGATAATGAACAAACCAGCTCTGAATTCACCGAAACCCAGGTGAAGTTTTCCTGTGAGACTGTGATTAATGTGATAAAGATGATTATGTTTATTTCCATGTATTTGTTGAAAATGACTCAACTGGTCACAGTCCAGCAGCTCCTGATGTTCCACTTCTGGGCAGCAGAACAAGTATCTTGTAGTACATGTGATCTGGCTCTAATCAAGCACGAGCCCTGACAGCAGCCTTCTCACGGGTGGGTTGGAGGAGGACTGCAGATCCTTTTCAGCAGCACTGCTGGCTGCAGGAACACACTTTCCTTGCAAGAATTGCTGTGGAACATGTTTATTCCAGAAATGGGTTAAAAAAAAAAGACAGTCTCGAAGTCTTGATGTCTCCTGAGAAGAGATTTCCTTGTCAAGGTGTGTGTGTTTGATAGCACATCCAGCAGGTGGAAATGTAGTGTGGTTTCACACTTCACTTTTTGAACCCATGTACACTTCTGGCATTCAGGAAAAAAACCCAGGGTTTTACAGCTTACCTGCACATTCTGTAGAGCTGTTAGAAGCTTCATGGAAGAAAAAAAATCCATCAAGGGCATTAAACCCCAAGATAACAGCTCTGGCTCAGGCAGTCCTTGAGCTGCTGATCACTGAAGGCTGAGGAAGAGCAGGAGGGAAATACTGACTCTTCCTCACCCTATTTAGTCTTTCCTAGTGTCAGTTTTTGGCCACAGTTGAACATGTGGTCCTGGGCTGGCTGAACTTTTCCTTTCATCTGACAAAGCTCTTTTATTCTTACGGTGTGAAATGTGAAACAGAGCTGGGGGAAAAGTCAGTCAGGGTGTTGCTTTCTAAGCAAACCCTGTGTTTTGACTTGAGCTTGAAAACCAGGGAGGAGGAGGTGTTTGCGCATCCTGATTGACATCAGGGAACTTCCTGCAGGATTTGCACAAATAAATAAGCACTTTTTACAAATAAAAAAATTACTCAGCCCCTGATGGTTTTCAAAGGTTTTATTTAGCCTCATTGTGATTGTTTTCCACAGCTCTGGTTAGGAGTAGCAATCACATTAATCCTTCTCCTCCTGGTTGTTAATCCTAGTAAAGCAACCTGTTGCTTGGAAGATTGTGTGTTGTTAAGGAGCTCCCTACGAACATCTCCTCGTGCTTGGGGAGCCCGTTCCTGATGCACACGCTTTGCATTTAGGCTGGAATTCACCCCTAGGAGGGGGAGCTGTACTCAAAGCCTAGATACCTCTTAATTCGTGCTTAAACCCATTGAATCAGAAGATAAACTGAGATCCAATGGAAAACTCTACAGATGCGGTCAGGAGACCGGAGTGTGGAGATCAGCAGGGTTTTGGGTGAGAAGAGGAAGATCACTGGAATTGAAATCCCTTTGTCTGAATGTGATGGATCCGAGCTGGTGTGAGAGATGGGAGACAGCAGAAAGATGCTCACATACTTACATGAGCCTCTATATTTATGCTCCAGACCTGAGTGCATAGTGTAAATCGGGTAAGACAAGTAAATTGCACCCAACAAGCAGTGAAAGCAGGCAACAGTATTCACGTGGAATCTCAATTTACACCGCAGCTGGGGTCTGGAGGAGCTTCACTAAGAAAGCAGAGACCTGAATCACAGTCTGTATTTTTTCTCCCCCCTTTTTTCTTGCAGTTATTCAGCACAGCAGATACGCTCCAGCAGCAATAGAGCACTATGAGGCTGCAAACCAGCCACCCAGTGCCTGCAAAGAAGTGTCCCACACCCGAGGACGTGTTCCACATACGGCTAATCGCCTGAGCAAGATTTACATGAGCACCGTGCTCTGACACGGATTGCTGTCATTTCCATGTTAATATGCTGCTGTTCACCAGCCAGCAACCTTTGTCCTTGTAAAATGCTCCGTGGCTTTGTCACAGCAGAGTGGCTCAGGGGGCGAGTAGAGCACATTGGCTGCCTGATGCTGATGGTGACATGTTTCCCTGGCTTTTTCCTTTAAGGGTATTGTGGAGATATTCTGATTTTGGTTATTCTAAGAAGTTTAAAACTCTTCATAACCTGGCTGTATCCCAACCCCTTTGCAGACCTCTCCACCACCTGCTTCCCACAAGGGCTGATCCTGGGCACTACTGCTGCCCCATGTGCTGAGGGATGCTGAGGGTATGGACCAGCAGTGGGCTCGTGGGGTGTGGGATGGCCCATCTGCACAGGGAGGCTGGGTTTCATCTCTTCTTATTTTCAGCAGAGCTGTTTCCAGCCGAGGCAGCTGTCTAGGCTCCCGGAGCTTAGAGCTGGGAAAGAGAAACAAGCAGTCTCACTGCACAATTCATCTGACTTGTTTGAGACATCTGCCTTGGAAAGAGATGGATTGGGCCCTAGAAGTGACAGTTTCTCTAGATCATAAAGGGAGGCTCTCCAGCCTGCAGGGGTGCACGCCTGTAATCTCTAGATACCACTACACAGGCAGATGAATGCCCAGGCACATCCCTTGCACTGGTGTAACCCAGGGACCTTCTACTCTGGGGTGCTGAGCAACACCCATGGTTGTACCGTCTCCTGAAACAGGATCTCCTCTGCTCTGAGAAGTGTGAGGTCCCCGTTCAGAGGCTCACGGTGACTCATTTCTCTTGATCACAGTGGTTTGCTATGACAGATATTCCGATCTGTCCCTGTATAAATCTCTTCTGAAAAGCTGTCAGGCCATGTAAGAAAGAAAGATGGAGCTGCTTCTTGCAAAGTGCTGACAGGATGCTGCCACGTACCAGCACAACAGGGCACTGTGCATGAACCAGCCGCTTCTCTGGCCTGCCTGCCCAGCTCCTCCTGTCCCTGTCTGAAGCACAAGAAAGCTTTCTGTTCTGTTCTGTTTCATTTTGTTTTGGTTTGGTCTTGTTTTGTGTTTTAATCTGGCAATAACATGCAATTTTTTTTCCCCTGATGGTCTTTTTACTGTATTTAGATCAGTGTTTGATTCAATTTTGCTCTTGTCAGGTGTTTATTGTCTCCTATCCCTGACTGCAGAGGTACTGCTGTTGACAGACGCATTTTCACGGGAGATTTTGTTCTGAGGCAGCAGACATCTTCCCCTGCAAAGTACTGAGGCAGATTCTGAGTGCCAACTGTCCTTGTGTTTTAGCCCAGTTCTCTACAACCTGCTTTGCATAGGTGCCTCCAGCAAGCTCCACTCCCCTTTTCTGCTGCAGGTCTTTATAAAACTCTCATCACCCACTGACCCAGCATCGTGCACGCTGACCCCTTTGCCAGAGCTGTGTGATGTCTGAGAGTGTGTTCCAAAAGAGAGAAGCAGGAGAAGCCTAAGAAGAGAGAAAACATTTACTAGCCTTCCCTGGCAGAGCTGCATTATCTGTATGCACTTCTCTCCAGGCACTTCCACGGTGCTCAGGTGTCACCAAGGGCACAGAGGTGTAAGGGAAATGGTGAAATTATTGAGCCTCAATGTGTGAATGCTGTTGGCCTGAAGGTGTACAGGCCACCTTCCTCCCACAGGTACTTGCGTGCACTGTGAGAGGGCTGAAATTTCTTGCAAGTGCTTCTGTTTAACTGGAGAAACGATCCGACATGATGCACTTTGGTCACTGGTTGCACAGATCAGCAACCTCTTGTTGCCCACAGACCGTGAGTGGTAAACAGCAACGTACAACCAGAAACCTCCTCTACACCATGGGCATCTGTTTCTTCTGCTAGATGCTCTCTGCAGGCACACTGGCTTCAAAACCCAGTGTGATCTATGAATGCCAGACACGTCCTGCTCTCCTGCTGCATCAGCTGGACGTTCTATAGGAACTGTTATACATCAGACACACACACACAGAGCATGGAGACACAGGAGGATGGGGGGATTCATCTAGACTGGCTGGGTCACAAGTACAGTGAAACAGGCTACATGAGCACCCCAATCTCTATCTGTTTGCTGGAAACAGTCCTGAAAAGATCCACAGCAATCACGCAACCAGTCGCACCTCCTTGGGCAGACATACAGGCACAAGCTCTTTCCCCTGGACTTTTGTGCTGTGCAGTCTTCAGGGGTGAATGTACCTGGTCTGTCTCCCACATCTATCACATTCCAGGACTTTATCCAGAGCCCTTCAACGAGGTTTCTGTGCATGTTTCAATCAGTTCAGGCACGCCAGACAAGCAAGTGTTGTGGAGGTGCCTGCAAATTAAACCATCTGAGCCAGACACAAGGCAGAACGCAGGGAAATGGAGAAGGCAGGCTTTAAAGGAAGGAGAGGGATATAAAACTAACCATTTGCAGAGGAGGAACGCTTAAAAGTCACTCCAGGTAACCTTGCTGTAAAGGTTTACCCACTTCATTTTAATAACCAAGTCTGATAGGTGTGGAAGGATTTTCTTTGGCATGATCTCAGTTCAGTGGAAGATCATTTCCACCTTAACCTTTGTGATTTGAGTAATGCCAGGAAATGTCCTGTGTGGCAGAAACTGCTCATTCCCAGGTCTGGGCCTCTGGGGTTATGAAATGGTTCATAATGGGATGACAGTGGGTTCAGTACAACTGATAGAAATAGATCAGTCCATGGGTAGGTTGCAGACGACAGAGTCTTTTTCCCCCAGACCTGTTTCAAAAGGAATACAGATAAATCGTCATGCACGAGTCTGCATGAAACAGTGTCACTTCCAGATGACAAATGGGCCGGTCAGGCGGTTTGTCTTTGCGTACAGGTTTCAAGTTATCATTACACGCAAGACCCCTTGCACCACCTTTGCAAGGTGGCTTTCCGTCAGAGCTGGGGGATTCTTAAGGAGGGAAAGGGGTTTTTCAGAGGAAGTATATTAACTTCAGACAAGTAGCCTCCCTCTCTTTCCTGGAAGTTTAGGAGGAGTGTGGGGAAAAAAGTTTTCTAATAGGAGAATAGAGAAAACCAGTTAAGAAGGCTCAGACTGGGATGGAGGGAGGGAGGGATGGATGGATAACCCTTTGACTAGGAGCAAGTGCTCAAAGTCAGGCTCACTCGCCCAGGCTGAAGGACAAGAGCAGCCAGTGACACAACACCTTGTGTCACCATCGTGCCAACTCTACTTAATCCAGAGGTGGATCAAAGATCCTCATCTGTAGCAATGTTGATCTAGCAATTGCCTATAGCAGAAATCTCCTAGTGGGAAAAACAAGGAAGGTGACTAGAAGTGTTTACTTGTTGAGAAGGAAACATGTTTTTGTTGACTCAATCTTCATTAAATGGCTCTCATCATTGTCGCAGTGTGAGCTGTTGGCAAAAGCCTGTTCTCTGTCGCTAAATCCTGATGCCATCTGGAAAAGGAAGAAAGGAGGGGAGAGAAGGGGAGAGAGGAGGAGAGAAAAGAGGAAAGCGAAGAGAGGAGAAGAAAAAGGAGAAAGGAGAGAAGAAGAGAAGGTGAGGAGAGAAGAAGAGAGAAGACAGAAGAAGAAAGGGAGAGGAGAGAAGAGGAAGAGAGAAGAGAAGAGAAGAGAAGAGAAGAGAAGAGAAGAGAAGAGAAGAGAAGAGAGAAGAAGAGGAGAGAGAAGAGAGAGAAGAGGAGAGAGAAGAGAGAGAAGAAGAGAGCTAAGAAGTGAGGAGAGGAGAGATAAGAAGTGAGGAGAGGAGAGAAGAAGAGGAGAGAGGAGAAGAGAGAAGAGAAGAGAAGAGAAGAGAAGAGAAGAGAAGAGAAGAGAGAAGAAGAGAGATAAGAAG
>JAOXOE010000784.1:4279250-4379594 GCA_028565055.1 Phoeniculus purpureus | reverse complement strand
AGAAGAGAAGAGAAGAGAAGAGAAGAGAAGAGAAGAGAAGAGAAGAGAAGAGAAGAGAAGAGAAGAGAAGAGAAGAGCCTGAGCACCCGTCTCTTTTCTCAAGCCCCATTTCTGAGCTTGTCCCGATCTGAAAGAGATGCTGTGCTGGGAGGTGCCGGGAGCCCTGTGGCTGAGTGATAAATCTCACTCAGTCAGAGCAGAAGATTTATGCTCACAGCTTGGGAACACCGCCTGTAGCATACACACGCACTCACATCTACACACACGCACACACACACACACACACACACACACGCATTCCCGCCCTGCAAAACCCAGCAGCTTTGCCAGAACTGAGAGGTAAGAGAAGGTGCAGTCCTGGGAACAGCTAAATTGCTTTCATGACTTTCCAGCAGCATTTTGAAGACAAATTGAGGGCTTGTGTTTTAAATGTCTCCCCAATTTGCATTTCGATTGGCTAGCAGGCCATGCAAATTCCACGGGAAAGTACTGATTTGTCAAAGGCATCTGACAGTTTTCAACAATTGCTGAAATGACTTTAAAACAGACCTGGGAGAGCTGGGGAGAGAAAAAAAAATAATGAAAAAGCCTCTGCCTGATGAGTGAGTTCTTTCATCTGCTAAAAGCTCTCCAAGCCCACAAGCCTGAGGCTGACTTTAAATAGAGTCAATGGAGAAATATCTTCTAGACAGGGGAATGATGAAGCCCTCCAATAGTTTCTCTCCCTTTCATTCACTCTCTCTCTCTCTCTCATGTATTTACCTTTCCTCTCTTCTTCCCTCCAGAAAAAGTCCTATCCAGGCTGGTGCTGGGTCCCCTCAGAGAGGCTTCTGCCCTTCAGCATCTAATGGGACTGAACTTTAGTATGGTCCTGCAACCACAGAGTTCATTGATCTCATCCAGTTGTTGAGACTAAAGCCCTTTTATCATGATTCTTCAGCTTATGGTATCTTTAAATGAATGACAAAGAATTTTGCCACTGGGTTGCCAATCAGACACAAACTGCTCCTGGGTTCAACAAAAATATCTCCTAAGGACGAGTCACAGGAAGGCACCAAACTGCCCCAAAATCCCATTTGTCAGTGTGAGATGTAGGTGGCTGCATGGTCTCACAGCAGCCACTGCACAAGCCCTTCAGCCAGAGCAAAAGAGACTTTGAGAGGAAGTGGCAAAGGGCCTGTAGGGACCTGTTGCCAGCTTCTCACAACATATTGGGGAGATATAAGGCAACAGAAAGAGCCCAGGATTTTCCAGGGCCGTGCAGCTGTGCTGGGTTATGACCATTAGAGGTTCCAGAAATGTTCATGCTCTGAAGTGAGTTGCAAAACTGAAGCTTCGTGTCCTCTGCAAAGTCAAGAGGAGTAAAACAAATATAAACCCCAAATCTCTTTTGGTTGAGCAAAACTTTCTCTTTCAGTAGGGTATAAACCTTTTCCTTTCATTTTGTCATCTATTGACAAAGCAAACAAAAAGCTCTTCGATCCCATAATTTGCTAAGCTACAGGGTGAGAGAGGCACTGCAAACCGTCATTTTCCTCATTGCATGGGACATAACCTTCGGACGGTTTCCAGCAATCCCCTTCCAATTCGCTCCCCCATTAGAAGATGTTGAAACTGGTCTTATCTCCATTTAAAAATGTTGTCAATGAATTTTCACTTTGGGCTGAGAAAGTCCCACGCTGAGACGAGTTTAGAAGGATGATGGATGCTGCAGACTGGGGTTTCAAACTGTTTCTGGCTCCAAAAGAATTAAGATCTCACCCACTCCTTTTCCTTGTGAAAGAAGCCGGGTCGTGTTTGGGTGCCTTTTTATGGATCAGCCTGCTGACCTCCGCAGAGCCCTTAGGCTATCCCCATGCTCAGTGACATAATAATGATGGATAAGAATCATTTACCATCTTGGGGGAGAGAAAGAGCAAGAAACACTGTTTCCCAGACCTGCCCCAAACTGTGGAACCCAGCTCTGCACCGACCTGCCCCCTTTCCCAGAGCACTCTGCAACTTCTCAACACATTCCTCTCCCTGCCCTACAGCTTAGCTCCAACACCCCAACAGCTCCTATACTTTTGACCTCCCCAGCATTGCACAACCTGCCTAGGAGCCCATTCCTCCACCTTCTTCATCTCAGTGATGCAGTAACTGCCTTAGGCAAACTCAGCTGTGAAGAAATGACTATGCCTTGAGGCTGCAAACCCTTTGAGATACACATTCACACTACCTGCTTCAACAGGCATTTTTACCTGCTTGCTCCACTTCTCTTGCTCTTCGTGGTGGATTTGCTTTAGTGGGTTGCCAAGTGCCCAGCAAACTGCTCTGACTCCCCTCATTAGGACAGAGCAGGAAGAAAATAAGATGGAAAACAACTCACAGGTCAAGATAAAGGCTGTTCAATAAACAAAAGCATGTGGAAGAAAGAACACAAAAGACTTATTCTTTACGTCCCATCAGCAGGCAATGACCAGCCACTTTCTGGGAAGTGGGGCTTCAGTAGGTGTGTGGGTTGCTCCAGAAAGCAAACATAACAAAAGCCACCCCCTGCCTCCATCTCCCTTCACTTAGATTTTATTACTGAACAGACATCACATAGTATGGAAAATCCCTTTGGTCAGCTTGAGTCAGCTGTCCTGGCTGTGTCTTCTTCCAAGATCTTGCACATCCTCCATCCTGCTTGTGGCATGTTGGATGCTCAGCAGCAGCCAAAACACTGATGTGTTACCAACAGTCTTCTAGCTACCACTGCAGAACACAGCGCTGGGATGTTCTGCTATGGGGAAAAATTACTGCATCTCAGCCAGAGCAAATACACTTCTCCTGGTTTCAGGTGTGAAGCTCTCCTTCTGCATGGAGAGCTATTTAGGATGTTGAAGGGACTTGAACATCTCTCCTATGAAGAAAGACTGAGAGAGCTGGAGCTGTTTAGTCTGGAGAAGAGAAGATTGAGAGGGATCTTATTAATGTCTGTAAATATCTGAGGGGAGGGTGACAAGAGAAAGGGGCCAGTCTCTTTTCGGTGGTGCCCAGTAATATGACAAGGAATAACTGGTATAAGCTAGAACACAGGAAGTTCCACCTCAGCATAATGAGAAGCTTCTTTACTGTGGGGGTGATGGTGCTTTGGCAGGGAGGTTGGACTAGATGATCTCTAGAGGTCCCTTCCAACCCCTAATATTCTGTGATTTTATGATTCTGATTCTTAGCACCCATTCTGCTGGATGCTGCTCTGTGTCATAAAGTGTAGGGATAGTCATGATGGGATGAGGAAAAGAGCTTGGCACCAGTTTGGGCGACAGAACCGGTACCCTTGGATTGGCCACACTGAGAGAAAAAACAAGGTAGTGTGTTCAGGACACCTCTGTGTGTGAACTACAAGGCTGTGAGGGCAATTGTTTGTAGCACAGCGTGATTCCAAATTGCTTCAGGACTTGGGACCTCTGTGGCCCATGGGGAGGGTGAATATTTCCTCTGTGCCTGTTCCTAGTGAGTTGGTCCCACCAGTTCAGACAGCTGAATCCAGTGTGAAGGTGTAGAGATGCTGCTGCAGCCAAGGGGCTCCATCCAAGAGCTAATATCCCTGAAACACTTGATTCTGACCCAGCTCTGCATATGATGTATGGCTTTCCCAGCCTGCTTTAGCCCTGCATGAGCAGTGACTGATGAATCTCTGCACCACTCGTCTTTGCATGCTCTGAATGAGGCCTCTGCAAATTACCTCAATCATCTGCTTCTCCCACATGCAGCTCTGTCCTTACTGCATCTCTCTGGTCACCTCTTCCTTTCAACATTCAATCCCCAATCTTAACTCGGTCCCTCTTTCCTCTACTGTTCTCAACCTATTTTAACCCAAGCACATTAGTGATTTGGTCATCTATTGAATCCTTAGCCAAGGCCATGGGAGCTGTGTCCTTGAGGCAGGAGAAAGGATGCAAAGGCTTCTTCTCACTACTTTCCATCCTTCCCCAAGCCTTCCTCTAGGATGGTTTCACTTTGGCCTTAATTAATCAGATGATCCAGCTCAGTGAGTGGGGAAGCTGCCTCAGGACAAAGTTCACGCCTTTTTTCTCAAGAGGTTCCTGTGACAGTTCCCATCCAGCCTTTAGCAGCAGGTATTTAGTCAGTAATTTTCCGTCTCCATCAGGGGGATGGGAATAATTAGGATAATATTGAGGTTCACCTTTTCCACTTGAGAACACACTTTTGAGGTGTCACCTTTGGCACAAACCGGACACCTCATTGGGTTAAAGACAAAGATAAGGGGGAGGTCAGAAGGAGTGGTTGACGTGACTCCCATGCACAACTTAGTGATTAGAACTGGGTTTGCTCTACTTCTTTCCCATTTTCCCCCCTGTGCCTTGTAATGGTCATGGGCAGCACTCTGTGTCGTGCCAAACTGGGCTCTGAGATTCCACAAAACCATTCATTACGGCCTCCAGGAACAAATCCCATCAAATCGCCGGTTTATAAACTGCATTTCAGATACGTTACATGAGCACTGATTGCAAATCTGAAGACATTTCCATTTTGCCTGAGGCCCAGATTTTTAATTTAAATAAAAAAAAAGGAAGGAAGGAAGAAGAGAGTCCCGTCAGGGTCTGTGCAGAAGCTCGTTAGATATTCCAACCAGCACCGTTTATTTAAAAATTCAATAAGGCAATTTTCATGGCAGCGAGGAGAACGCAGCAGTGCTGGTGTCTGCACACCCAGGAAGGAGCAAGAAGCAGCCAGGATCTCATCTTCCAGACCCACTCAAGCCAGACTATGCTGCTACCTCATCTTAGCTCCTAACAGCTTGTGGCCCGTAAACTGAAGAGCTCTTTCTGCTTGACAATTAAGTTTTCCTCTAGTGGTGGAACAAGGATTAGGGAGCGCTGAGCAGAATTGACCTTTCCAGAGCAATCTGCTGCCCAGATTAGCTAACACTGAGCAAATACAGGTCACCAAACCTGTTTCTGGGCTTCTTGAGGTTGGTGACAGTGATTAGAGGTTAGAAGAAGAGAGTGACTGGCTAGCTTTGCATGGCTATAGCCACGGGGAGTGAGCAGGATGCATAGAGAAGATGGTTATTCTTTGTTTCCTATTAACCATAATAGGTCTCTGTGGGAAACAAGAGACAAAGCCAAAGGGTTGTATTTAGGACTAGAGGTAAAAAAGCATCCCTGGTTGATTTAGACCATGTAGCAAAGGTATTTTCTTCAGTGTAATTGGACATTGCTGTCTTGCTAGCTGCTCCTCAGCCAGGCGTAGACAACAGTCAAGGCATCCCTACTCCTTGGCAAGGTCTCAAGACACACCAAGCCCAAACTTTGGAGCTTTGAGGTGTTCCCATCCCAGTGAGGAAGGCAGTAGCCACAAAACAGTGGTGCTCACAGAGATCATGAAGTCCTCTCTCACCCATCCCTCACCTTGGGGCCTCAGCCTTAACAAACCCACCTCACCAGGTGACCGTGAGGCACCTGTTTGACCTCCCCCACAAAGGCAATCAGGTCTCAGCCTACTGGCAGCTCAAGGACTTTCTGAACCTGCTGCTAAGGAGATCATTGAGACAAACAGTGATTTCATGAATGTTTCCAGTCAGAGGGATGAGGTGGGGTTTAATTAAGGCAATTACACCCAGTTGGAAAGGCTATTTGCAAAGGCATTTAAGGGCTCCAGGAAGGGGTTGCGCTTTGAGGTGGCAGTACTGGAGGGGTGTGTGAAGTCTGCTGTCTGCATGGGCTGCTGGACTCGAGCTGCTGACGTTGAGAGCATCTTGCTGGAGAAACCTGGTGCTCTGTAAGAGAGGTAGGAAATGCTTTGCCTGTGGCTATATCAAGGATGGGTTTGCACTGAAGTGTGTCTGTCATGGAGAGAGCACTGTCCTCAGCTCAGGGGAGTTCTCAGCATCAGCACTTACTCCCCTTCAAAAGAGGACAGAGATCCTTGGCTTCACAAGTGCTCCTGGGTCAGTAGTTTGTGTGGGGAGTGGTGGCTGATACCAGTGTCAGGTCAGCTGGTGTTTTGTGCTGTAACTGAGTGGTTTGGGCTTGTTTGTGGAGTTTTTGTTCTTTTTTTCCTCAAACCATTAGTGCAGTGGTCTGTCACTTACTTACAAAAAGTTGTTGCAGCTTGAAATTGGGAACTTGGTACTGTGACAGCGTCGCCTTTTGGATAATTCCAGCCTTTAATGAGTTGTGGAAGATGGCTCACAACTGACCCTGGGCTTTGATAAATCAATTCTCCCCTGCACAAGTCTTCATGGAAAACTTCTAATCAGCTCTGGCTGTGTGCACTTAACTCCCCTTTTTCCGCTGTTCTTGACTAAAAGCTGTTTACAAACCTCTTGCTTCTAGTTAGAGTTTTGTAACTGTCCTGCTGAGTATTTGGGGGCCACAACAAGAACATCTCATCGTTTCCTTATCCTCAGCAAGAAAGACAGAGCAGCAGATCAATGTGACTTACACTTCACCCTTTCCCATTCAGTGCTGCCTCTCATTTTGTTCTGCTTTTA
Organism: Phoeniculus purpureus; assembly: GCA_028565055.1. Lineage (NCBI taxonomy): Eukaryota > Metazoa > Chordata > Aves > Bucerotiformes > Phoeniculidae > Phoeniculus > Phoeniculus purpureus. The sequence continues at coordinate 4,373,110 of JAOXOE010000784.1, read as the reverse complement.
ATATCATCTTTATTGCAAGTCTGCTCTAATGCTGCCTGCTTATTTATGGCTATTACTGAGACGATGCTTTAATTGTCGGATCAGCGCCTCCAGTCCATCAGCAAAGGAGCAGGCAGCTCTTCATAAACATCATTTTTTACTTGGTTATGCCACATGCACACACACAATTAGAGACAACAATGGTGTTATTCCCAACAAACCCTTGTGCGGCTCTTTGTAATCTTCCCCTGTCTTGAAAAGGACAGCCTTTGAGTCTGTTTACTCCTCTGCGCTGAACATTTTGCCTTGTAGATCTGGAAAGAGGAAATTTAATTAGAGTAGTATTCAGGATGGCTTTTATATATATTTTCTACCAATTAGCATTTCATTAAGGCAGTTAAATTGCATTTGCCAGAGACAGACACAACCCATTGCAGAGTATTATTTTAAGACCTCATTGCTTTTTTCTCATCTTGCAAGCTGAAAATGAAATCAGGTAGTGATTGATTAATTATTAATTCATTACTGGTGATTGGGTTAGGGTGGACCTGGTCAGGAGTGTGAGTGAAGGGAGGGGGAAAGTGTCTTGTTCTATTTCTTTGGACAGCTTTGCAGGAACTATGTGAGATAGGCAGGCTCAGCCTAAAGCCAAGCAGAGATGCTGAGTTGCTTTGGATGTGGGGTCCTGGTGGCCAGTAGGATGACCGGAAGCCAGCCATGTGCCTTTGTGGCCAAGAAGGCCAATGGTATCATGAGGTGGATCAGAAGACGGGTGGTAGTAGATTAAGAGACATTCTTACCTCCCTCTACTCTGCCTGGGTGAGACCACATCTGGAATGTTGTGTCCAGTTCTGGGCTCTTCAGTTCCAGGACAACACAGAACTGTTTGGAACAGTCCAGCCCAGAGCCACAAAGATGGTGGAGTGGACCATCTCCCTGATGAGGAAAGGCTGAAGGAGCTGGGTCTCTCTAGCTTGGAAAAAGGAGACTGAGGGGTGACCCCATTAATCCTGATAAATATGGAAAGGGTGAGAATCAGGAGGATGGAGCCAGACTTTGCTCAGTGGCATCCAATAATAGAATGGGTCAGTGGGTGTGAGCTGGAACATGGGATGTTCCACACCAATATGAGAAGGAACATCTTCCCAGTGAGGGTGATGGAGCACTGGAAGGGGCTGCCTAGTGGAGTTGTGGAGCCTCCTCTGGAGATGTGTAAAACCTGCCTGGACATGCTCCTGTGCAACTGGGTCTAGGGGATTCTGCTGTGGCAGTGGGATTGGACTAGATCTTTTGATGTTCCTTCCAATCCCTAATGTGCAGTGATGCTGTGGTTCTTTGGATGCCTGGCCTCCTTGCATCCAGAGATGGTGGTCAGGGAATGGTAATACTTCGTTTGTATCACTTCTAAAATCTTTTGAGTATGAACCATCCAACTCCTTGGTTAGTCTCCTCCTTCCTCATGAGGCAATCAGTCTGTGAGATGCTTACTTTGCTGCTCTTTCTAAAGGGCTGATGAGTTGGGTACCTGCCCACAAGTGCAGTGGTCCTGCTGGCTGACACCAGCTGTCCCAACTGCACCTCTGCCTTGCTCTGCAAGCCAGCCCTGCCTTTTCTTCCATTACTGCTTACTCAAAGGCTCCTCTCCATGCCTCTGTTTGCAACATGGCTTTCCCTCTTCATTCCTCTCAAGGTCACCATTGATCAGATCAAGTACTTTACAGCTGCAGCCTTGGACAGGCAGAGAGAGAAATTGATTGCAGTCAATTCAGCAGCAGATTGAACTGTATTGACTTGTCCCCTATTCATGCAAACCTAGAGCTTTGCTACCTTATAATTGTCATTGCTATTCCTTCTCAGCAGCTGTGGAATGGTTGGGTGTGTGCACAGCAGTGAGGGGATTGTGTGGCCTTGAAGGAAGTCTCTGGAGGTCTCCTGTTTGGCAACATCCTTTGGCCAAGTCTTGATTCCTTTTCTTGACAAAGAACTGGTTTTGTGGCCCTTGCTTTTACATCTAGGGATCAGGGGAGACTGGGATGTGTTCAACTGACTCCTGTGGAAAACACGATGTAGATGATTGATTTCCATTGAGCTGCTCAGGCTTCTCAGCCTGGGTTCTGCTGCTGGCTCTGTCCATGGGCTCGCAGGCTTCGCCAGCAGGACCACACTAATTCACTGCTATCATGGAAAGTGCAGTTGGCCTCTTTGAAAGGTGCAGGATTGGCAGCTTTAGAGCACTGAAATCCTCTGTTCTGCTGCTGACTTGATGCCAGTAGTACCAGCACTAGGAGAGAGAAGGGCAGTGATTCCAGCAGGGCTGGTGACTAACAGCTTTTTCAGTCAACTGAAAAGTAAAAGACAAACAGAATGGAACACCACTTCCATTTAGGGGCAGGGGAGGTACTGCATGTTGGTATCTTTCATAATCCTTAAAACTAGTCTGGATTAGATGATGATAAAGGAGATTCCAAAGGGAAACGTCCAAGCTAGAGGCAAAAATCACTATGTTAAAGACAAGCACTTCCCTTTCCCTTAGTTCCCTCTTCCTACAAAGATCAGAAATCCTGTGCCATGTTCTGATGAGACCAGACAGGCCAGTTTAGCCTCCTTGCTGGGACTCCTGTCTCACACACTTTTATCTCCAGGACTTAAGCTCAGACCTAGTTCCTTTTGCAAGGATACTTACCCCAGACTGGGTTTGTGTCCAACCACTGAAAACTGGGCTAAGACAACAATTAGCTTTACATAATGATGCTTAACCTTACACAAGTGTGGGGTGTTCAACATGTGTAGGCATGACTATGGCTTTAGCCCCTGCTTCCCAGGAGAACTTTGTGTGGACGTAACCCCTTGTCCTCACAAAAATCACAAACCCTCTGGACAAAACAAAAAGGGTTCAGCCCTGTGTTGGAGAGGTGGCAGTGTGACAGCGAGCAGACCGAGGGTATCTATTGATTATTGTGATGATAATTGGAAGCTAGACCAGCTTTACAGCACCCAGCCCTTCCTCCTGCTCCTGCAGGAGAGACCCTTCCCCTTTTCTTTGCAGCATCCCAAAGGGGAGAAGTGAATTCCAACAGTTTACAACTCCAGGGAGAGAATGTTCTGTGATAATCTCCCCCACTTTCTAGCAGTTAAAATAAATTCTTCCCATGTTAGTAAGACTCCCCTGAGGCCTTGGGAGAACAGGTGCTCACTTGACCCAAGTGTCACCTGCACCTAATATATCACATCAGCCTTGGGGGGAAAAATTGCTGCCAGTGCTTCCCTCCCTACACCCACCCAGGGGAGGCCTGGCTCAGCACAACCACAGATGGAGACCTTCATGTGAGCTAGGAACTGCACAGAGCCTCTGGAGCGAGAGGGGATTTGCTTATTGTACCACTCGGCTGACCTGTCTGCAGCAGTGCCCCCAGTGATGAATGGTTCACTGGGAGGCTCAGGCAAGGCTCCTGTTAGTCCACTGCAGATTTTGAGGTGGTGTGTGTATGCCAAATGTCCTTCTACCAGGTGGCCACCCTCCCACTTTTTTTGAAGGCAGCCTCTGGGTTTTTATGGCTTTACATTGCGTAACTAGTGCTGCTGGTCTCGGTCATGGAGATGAGCAGCTTCCTTTGATTTAGATGGATGACCGTTTGCTTGTGCAACACTCAGAAGTGAAAGGAAGTCCAAACAATCTTCAGGGAGTACATTCCTGCTGTAGAGTCTCAGGCCACAGCAACAACAGCTCTTCTTCTGTCCTCTCACACAGTGACCTTAAGGTGGAAACTATCACTCAAAGTAGCTTGAATGATGATTCTTCTGGATGAATTTGGGGCTCTTCAGCTTGAAGACAAGGCTCTAGGGGAACCTTATGGAAACCTTCCAATTCCTGAAAGGGGCGTATGAGAAGGGGGAAAGAAGGGGCTGGGGAAGAACCATTTAGAAGGCATATAGTGATAGGATGAGGGGTCATGGTTGTTCAAAGCTGGAAAAGAGCAGATTGAGGCTGGACAGGAGGAAAAAGTTCATGAATCTGGTGGTGGTGGATCTCTGGGACAGGCTGCCTGGAGAGGTGGTGGAAGCCCCATCCCTGGAGCCATTCAAGGTCAGGCTGGATGGGGCTCTGGGCAATCTGTTCTGGTGAGTGATAGGCTTGCTTGGTGTAGGGGGTTGGGTGAGATGACCTTTGGAGGTCCCTTCCAACCCTATGATTCTGAAGACAACTCTGCTAGAGAAATTCAGGCCTCAATGTGTGATTCTAGAGGTGGTGTGGTGAATACTATCTTGAAAGCACTGGAGCATGATCTTTGAATGCATAATCCTGGCAGCTCACTACTGTTTTCTGGAGGTGGGTTTAAAGAACAGTAAATCCTACCTATTCTGAAGTCATTTAGGACAAATGCTATTAAAAGACAGGAGACTGCACCCAATATTAATTATCAAGGAACAGCAGAAGGGGCAGCTGTCATCTTACCTGAATTATACCAAGACCCACATCACACCTAAAGGCACAGCAACCAGGTCATGCAATGATGGGCTTAAGACAGAGTTTACATTCAGGTCTTGTTCACCACCACCCAAACTCAAGGAGCACACATACTCGGGCTCTCATTTTTGTCCATAGCTAATTATGCATGCTAATTGTTTAGCAGGTTATTAATGATTTTGCTAATTATTTAGAGGCTGTGTGGTCATTCCAAATGATGTACAACATGGGCTAATTTCACACTTCATGCCACGTTTATGCCAAAGTCAAAATGGCTTATGTTTCATGTGCCTCCAGAGCAATGGGGAGGTGATTGTGGAACACTTTCAACATAAAGTTTCTGGTAACCTCAGCTGGAATTTAACAGTCACAGAACATTGGGGATTACAAGGGACCTCAAAAGATCATCCAGTCCAATCCCCCTGCCACAGTAGGACCACCTAGACCAAGTCACACAGGAACATGTCCAGGCGGGTTTTAAACGTAGACTCCACAACCCCCCTGGGCACCCCATTCCAGTGCTCCATCATCCTCACTGGGAAGAAGTTCCTTCTCAGATTGATGTGGAACCTCCTGTGTTCCAGGTGACACCCATTGCCCCTTGTCCCATTCTTAGATGCCACTGAGCAGAGCCTGGCTCCATCCTCCTGACATCCTGATACCCTCCCTTTCCATATCTATCAGGATTAATGGGGTCACCCCTCAGTCTCCTTTTTTCCAAGCTAGAGAGACCCAGTTCCCTCAGCCTTTCCTGAGCAGGGAGATGTTCTCCAGCTTTGTGTTCACTTTCAGGCTTCTTGGAGCTGAACAGCCATGCTTTGCTGAAATGTGTGAGGATCAGCATAAACTCACACTTCAGTTGCAAGTGCTTGAGAACTACCGCCTAATGGAAGTAGGTTCAACAGGACCTTACAATTCAAGGGACCACTTGCTACACAGTAGTGATCAGCTTGTGAACATTGCTGAGCACCTGTTAAGAGGAGTCTGGTTTGTGATACTAATGGTGCTACACAGCAAAGATGCTTCAGAAAATTAAAATCTATTCATGGAATAGTCTGGCAGCAGCAAAAGAGTTTAGACAGGACTTGTAATTTTTCAAGCTCTCAGAACAGACGGCTTGTGGAGAGAAAATAGGGGTGCACACAGAAACATCAGTAAATGGGAATAGCTGCATTTATTTGGGGTGACATGGTGAAGCTGATGAAAATAATGCATGGATGGTTTTGAAAGACTTCAGGTCAGTGTTTCTGAGTGGCTGTTAGTGATTTACTCTTCATGTTTTGTCTAACAGTGATACTCATTTGAGGGTCAATGTAGGTCTGGGAGGATGGGATGGGAAAAGAGTAAGAACAGAGATAGGAAGGAGCCTTGTGTCTGTCATCAGAGTGCGCATTGAGGACATGGAGAAGACAGGCAGCTCCAGATTATGGGTAGAAGAGGCATGAGGATTCTTTCCCATGTTTTGCTAAGGCACAGGAACAATACAGCCTTTAGTTGTGGAGCCACAAGTCTGTTTTCCCTTGTATCAGCCTCACAAACTTTTCTGGAGGGCCACCTGTAGAGCAGCACCTCCTCTCTGCAGCCCTCTGGGAGTCACTAGAGACTGGCTAAGTACTGCTGTTATTTATTTCTGGTTGCTGTAACCAGTTGAATAAAAGCTTACTCAGTCCATAAAGAGCAATAGCCTGGGGAGTGTGGGAGGGAGAGGCATTGCAAGAGGCATTTTATCTTCGGCACACACTCCTGGGCACAGCATTGAAGGTCAATGTGTGCACGTCATACTGGGCTGATTACAGTGTTGACAGCCATTTACTTTTTAAAAAAAACTATCAACTGATCTGTGATTGCAGAATCTAATCAACGCTTGGGAAATACAGGGGGTGGAAAAGCCAGTTGGGCTGGATTGCTCTGCATCTGCCTCTGTGGGAGGGGTCTCCTCAGGAACTGTTTTCCTGGGATGGGGCTTAGTGCCACTTTCCCTTTTACAGCGTGATGGGAGGACAGCCTTTGCTATCAGCTGCCTTGCTTGTTAGCTGACAGCTCATCCTGTGCTGAGTGTGGTGGTCTAACTCAAGGAGCACAGATTTGCTCCTCTACCTCTGAAATGACACAGAATTATGAACTTCATGTTAGGAAGATGCTCCTTTAGATTTGACTCTGGTTGAAAGATTTGTCTATCACAAAAGGAGTTTTAAATTCACAGAACACAAGGGATTGGAAGGGACCTCAAAAGATCTAGTCCAATCCCCCCACGACAGCAGGATCACCTACAAGTTGCACAGGAACATGTCCAGGTGGGTTTAAATGTCTCCAGAGAAGGAGACTGCACACCCCACCCCCGGGTAGCCCCTTCCAGAGATCTCTGGGTTTTGGCAATCCAATATCTCCAAGAAAATAGTGCAAAGTTTACCTAATGGCAGTAATTCCTGAAGGACCTCTAACAAACTTTCCAGAAAGGAAGCCATCACCTGTGGAACAAGGCAACCCTGGGGAATGCTCAGCGGTGTGTGCTGGAGCCTGAGAATGGAGTCGGGAAGGAGGGTGGAACCATCCGCGAGGGAAAATCTGAGACTGTGTAGTACTTGTAAAATAATGAAAAGTGAAAGGCTGATCAAATTGCATCCTGACAAAACGTGGAGGAAAAGGGATGTAACCAGCATTGTGCACTGACACAATTTTAACTGGGTTACTATACATTTCGTAGCATCAGCTACCTCCTGAAAGACCCAGATCCAGGTGTCACATTATAATTTGTGCAGTTCCTCTTTTAGCGGCTTTGGGAATCAAGTGTTGAAGTTTTCATAGCAGAAGAGAGAAGTTAGTGAGTGTCTATTGTGGTTATTCTGAAGAAACAGACAGTAAAGTATTCTCCTCTGTGTGAGTTTTGTATTTTACAGAAAGCACCTTGCCGTGATTGTAGAGAAAAACACTGTAGTTTTTTTAATGCCTGAACTTATCAGTACTGAGCAGCGAGGAACTGGTGTCAATGCATGGATTTTTCTCTTGGAGCTTTCACTTCTGGAGGCTGAACAGACCTGCTCTATATTGCCAGTCTTTTTTTTTCCTAGCTGAATACAGTATTTTCTAGCTTTGTATATTTTTGCTATACTATCTTCTAATCTAAGCACAGAGTGTCTCCCTTTCAACTCTCTTGCTCTGTCACTGGACATGCAGTGGTCAGACATCCATGGAGAAGTTGGGGTCTAGCGTTAACCAGCCACTAACTGAAAGGGCAATGGCAGAAATGCTGCTTCTAGGCTCCTGCACACCTCAGCCTTCCAGAGCTGGTAGATTCGATAAGATCCAGCATGGCAGGTGGACTCATACTGATGTGTTTTTCATGACTCACCTTCAAAAAGTAGTTTCTTATACTAAGAACCCTTAGGAACACTCCCCTTGTTTCATACAGCAACTGATGAAATTACTCCCATGAGAAATGAGGCACAATCACCATTAGCCACAGTACAAGAGCAATTCTGAGTTCCTGCAAAGATCAGGGTTCTGTTGTACTGGGGAATGTTCAGACACAGAAGTACAGACGTACCTGGTCTGAGGACCTTTCTGTCTCAGTAGCCAGAAGAGCTTTTAGAATCTAGAATATTCTAAAGTAGTCTCTTTGCCAAGGTAACAATGACTTCATAAAAAGGCTTTTAAAGTCAACAATAGCAAAGGGGTTTGGAAAGGCTGAGTGTGCCCTCTCTTTTGCCAAGATTGGTGGTGGTTTGTTTTTGAGGCAGTATGAATGGACAATTTCATGGTTGAAAATGAAGGAAACAACTCTCATGTGATTGGAATGAAGCAGATAGACACAGCCTTGATGTTATGGAGCTGAAACTCCCTATAATATGGAGCTTATAATGACAACCTGGACCATTAAAAAAACCTTGAATAAATACTGATGATAAATTCCTTTCTGAAATGCAGGGGAAGAAGTGGGAGAAAAATTTTTTGACAGTCATTACCATCACTTTTCACAGAACATTAGGGATTGGAAGGGACCTCAAAAGATCATCCAGTCCAATACCCCTGCCACAGCAGGATTCCCTAGATCAAGTTGCACAGGAACGTGTCTAAGCAGGCTTTAAACATCTCCAGAGAAGGAGACTCCACAACCAGCCTGGGCAGCCCATTCTAGTGCTTTGTCACCCTCATTGTGAAGAAGTTCCTTCTCATATTGTTGTGAAACTACCTCTGTTCCAGCTCACACCTGCTGCCCCATGTCCTAGCATTGGATGCCACTGAGCAGAGCCTGGCTCCATCCTCCTGACACCCGCCCTTCACTGAATGTTGCTCAGGCAGTGCAGGTGTGATAACTGGAATTGGTCCCTGTGTTAAAACACTCACCACAGTAGTTCTCCAACTCCTCTAAGCTTTGCTGATACCTCATCACCAGCTGTATTGGTCAAGTCCCCCTGCTTTATTTCCAAGACCATGGCTCTTCTGAGGAGGTAGCAGAGGAAACAGAGGTTATTCCATTACTCTTTTGCTACGGTTGAGGTGGCTTTAGTAAGCAAATGCATTTCCAGTCTTTTTAAAATGCTTTACACTTTAATAAAATGAGAGAAATCAAATTGTAGGAGAACAAAATGATTTTCATAAACTTTGTTGTGGGCAAAGGGCTCCTTTGGATAACAGCAGTTTTATCTCCCTTTTTGAATCTCCAGGCTGCCCTAAATGCATGTAATAACAGTAAGTCATTCCCCACATGCACATCCTCACAAAATTACTGTATTAAAGAACAGTGTTAAACTGGTGGGGAGCGGAGGCATCTTTCTTTTTATTATCCCTGCAAACAGAACAGGAGGTGATTGGTAGAAACTGGCCTTGCTGCCATGGATAGGTAAGATCTAAGCCTACGGAGGTCAGCTCGGGCAGTCATCCTTTACTACTCAGTGGCACTCTGTGGTCACACAACTGTGGGTGGAGGATGGAAATAAATGGTGACATTTGGCGAGCCAGAGTGCTGGAAAAGGATCTTTTTCCAAATAGTAGAGATTTATGTGTAAAGACAAGTCAAACTAGAGATCCCGTGAGATGAGGTTTCCCTCTTAATCAGAAATGTTAAAACAAATCCTCAGTCAACAGTGTCTGCACGACCTGTACTGTTACTAAGGTCGGGCTCTGGTGAAAGCTGAAATGACTTTTTATCCTCCCAGATGAGTCACAGAACTGGAGAAAACTAAATGAGCTGGTGATAATGGGGAGGGACCATTGTCCCCAGAGCCCTTCTCTTTGTCCTGTCTTAAGTTACTTCTATAATAGGATGTTTGCAAGGGAAAGGACGATTGCAGGTGTGTGTGTGCCCCAGAATAATGACTCAGTCATTCCTCAAGCCAGACCCTGCCTGGGGTTTACAGAGAGGATCTGCACGGGAATGACACTGCAGTCCCACTGTCTGCATTGCCCTTTGGGTGATAAAGGGTGCAAGGACTGTTGGGTTTTACTTCCCTTTGCTTATACCTACCTTCAGTATCATTTGGGGTTTGAGCACAGAGGATGAGAGGAGCGAGAAATCTGTAAGACTGATCCATAAATTTGTCTTTACTCTAGAAGGGTTTCTCCAAACTCCTCTTCAAGGAGTACTCTGCTCAGTACTTGGGCAAAGACCCCAGGGACATCATGTGATGACTAAGACCTGAGTCAGGGTCCCAGACTTGACTCTTGGTCTCATTCACGCACATTAGATGGTGCCAGACAAAGTTTCTTTGTCTTAGGTTTTACTGCAACTAAAATCCTGTGACTGAGAAGTTTTGTTGAAACAAAAACCTTCACCCAGTGCATTTTGGTGTCAAAATGCTGACAATTTTGAAGGACAAAGTGTTTCGGGAGGGAATAGTCATCTCTAAGCTGTAGATATTGGTTGGTTTGTGTGTCTACAAGTGCTGAGAAGGACTGTTTGGAGAAACTGGTTTTGATGGATTACTCTGAGCCCTCTGGTTATTAGAGAGGCTTCCCTGTATGGATTCCAAGGGGTGGAAAAGTTTATCCTTAATAGTAAGGAACAGAGATCATGTGGTGGAAATATTTCTCTCCAGTTTGAGAACTCTGTAGTAAAATTCTAGTAGAGAATGATTCAGAGTCTTTTCTTTTCCCTTAAATGGCAAAACCTTTGCTAGCAGACTCTCTAAAGAAATCGTGTCAGAGCTGAGTTGGTGAAAATGGGAGCAGCTAGTTATCTCCAGGGCCCCTAGACTTCCTTTATACCAGAGTTGTGCTAGCTAATTCTTCACTTATTTCTGATGATATGAAGTCACGGGGTTTTGAGGCACCACGGACCGAAAGCCTCCATTAGCAGAAGGTTGATCCAGGGGTTAGCAAACAGACTTGTTATTTTGGAAGTTAAATTTGCTGTCTGGACACATCTTTTCTATGCTGCTTTACAGATAAGCCCCCTCAGTCTGACAGGTTCTCCTCTATAAAACTGATAAGAATAGTTCCACCTCATCCTAAATAAGTTATGAAATAAATCTACAAGACAGAGGTTTTTCTAGCTCTCTGTGTGCAGTCTTACCTACACTCCCTCCTCCCCTTCTGAAGGTGTGTTTACTGCCCTACAGCAGATTCACAGCTTCTAAGGGGCAAAATTCCTGGGTTGTCCCTGAGCCTTTTCTCTTTGCTGTTCAAAATAACACTCTAAACATAACACAGATCTGTCACCAGCTATGGGTTTCATGGTATTGTCTGTAGCTGATGCACACCTTGGTTGAATGCAACTCTGAAAAAGCTCATCACAAGGAGAGTTTGTGTGTCCACTAAGTTCTGAATCAAGTGATACCTACTGCCCTTCTGGAAGCCTAGAGAGCAACTACCCTGCCACCCAAGGGAACCTCAGGATGCTATGGCTGCATAAGTAGCATCACAGTTCTCCACCTACTGTTTCACTGGTGAGAGCTCAACTGAGAGTTTTATCTGTGGGTCTGATTAGAAACTCACTTGAAATCAATAGGAGCCTTTCCTTTCAGCAAGCAGGGTTTGAGCGAGAGAGTTTGTGACTGCTCAGGCCTCGCTGGGATGAAAGGCTGAGCTGAAATGAAATAAAAAACAGTTCCTTCTCCCACACATTTTTATTCACACGAGTATAGGTACATCCACCTACTTCAGTGCACTGAAATGAATATCTGCTGTAAGAGTAAAGCTTATCAAAGCCTAAACACGGTACCATCAGCCTCCTATGTAGATGCAAAGCCTTACTGAGCAGCAACTGAAAGAATTAAACTCGACAGAGAGAGACAGAGTCATTAAAGGGAGTTATAACAAATCAGTTATCAGGTGTTTAAAGAATAAACTTGTTAGAATAAACCTGTTAAATAAATCCTCAGCAAAGCTAATTAGGTCGGTGTTACACTGGCACAATGGCTCCCTTCTTCCATAGAAGCCTTAATGATAGCATAAGCCTGTTAAAGGAATGCACTAAGTATACAATAAGCCAGCTATTTAAAGGATGCCTCAGTCAGTTCATCCTCTCAATCTGACCTACCTACAAAGTGTCGCTGGTGAGAAGTATCTCCTCGTTTCCAAACACCTATTGAAAACCCAGAGCCATGTGCCATCTCGTTTGTGAGAGACATCCATGGGTGAGCTCCTTTTTCTAAACAAATGGGCTGGTGAGGGCTGTGGAAGAACTACATGACTGAAGGGTTTTTGTTTTCCTTTCTCTCTGTGTTGTACTCAAGGTGCAGATTAACCAACTGAACCTATTCTCAGAGCGTTAATGACAGTATTGATCGACTATCGGTGAAGCAGCAAGGAAAGAAAGAATAAAAATAATTACTTTGCCCCTATATAGTGGGTTTTTTTGTCAGTGCATGTGTAAGGATGGATGATCTGGAGACTGAAGACATTTAAGTGAGGTTTGGAATACCTGGGTTTGTTCCAGTTCTGCCTCTGGTTTTGTGTAAAACATACTCTTTCCTCATCCCTCTCATAAACAACAGGGTGATCAGCAAGGAGACTACTGCTTCCTTTTGATTTCGCTTGTTGTGATACCAAGGTCTTTGAGGCAAACCTTGTAACTTTGCTCAGGATGATCTGCAAAGCCAAATGAGACTTTGACAGTGCCATAGTGTTCCTGTGGTGGCTTGGTCTTGCTGCTGTGGGTGACTGCAGGAGTGGAGGTGTAGGTGCAAACTGTGGTGCTCTAACATTTCCTACAATACCTTAACACGCTGCTACCATCGTGCATCCGTGCTGCTGTGTGGACAAAGTGGGTGACTGTAGTTAGTTCTGATTTTGGGTGAAATTTATGCAAACTGTAATAATCCTGACAGGATAAGAGCATTAGGTTAGTGTGTTACAACCATCACAGATGGAAACAGAAGTGAGAAATAAAGTGATCCCCTTGAGATTAAATGGCCATCCAAGCAGTAGAACTAAAACAACTTGATCTAGGTGATCCTGCTATGGTGGGGGGATTGGACCAGATGATCTTTCAAGGTCCCTTCCAATCCCTAATGTTCTGTGATCCTGTGAAAACAAGAACCCAAGTGTGTGAGCTGGTCCTGCACATTTTATGCAATGGATCACTCCCTCCAGAGGTGACCTGGGTGATTTTCCTGAGATGCACAGGAAGAGTTAGATGCTGACAGGCTTGGAGCATAAGTGATCTAAAGCCAGCGGGGAAGGAAATGTTTATTTCCAGAGAAGGTGTCACAAGCAAAAGAAAAACTTGAAAACAAGGCTCAAACACTATGTAAAGAAACACTTGACAGCCACAGCCCTTTAAGTTGCCTGAGTGTCTGTGTGCAGAACTCATTGCTGGCAACCAGAAAACAGTGTCGGCTCAAAGACTCAACTAGGGTAGGAATTGACAGTGTCAGCACTGGGACACTGGGGATGACTCTGCTCCAAGGGAAAGTCTGGACAAGTTCAGAGCTGCCATGGACAAATAGATGGCAAGAAAAGCAAAGATAGGAAATAAGAACCTGTAGGATCCCCTGGACTGGATTTCTGTCTAATGTTCAACCCGCTCCTGAAGAAATGAAGTGAATTAAGTGTTTAGTAGGGAAAGCTGGAACATGCTGGTAGCGGAGCGTGTCTGAACAGCGGGAGGTGCGGAAGCACATAGGCTAAGTTCATTGTTAGTAATACCACCATTAGCAGGGAAAGGTAGCAGCTGAGTTCAGGACTGCTTGGGGAGAGGTGTGCACACACAGAGTGAGTAGCAATCTTTGCTTTGGGAAGCATCCAAATAAAATAAACAAGATGGAGTTTTTATACCTCTCTTTAACATGCTGCTTGGGAAACAGTAGTGTAACAGCTACATCTAAACGTTCTGGCAGCTGTTTTGTGCTACAGGCTAAGATCTTGGTCCTAGACACCTGCACAGGGCACAGTGAGGCTTGTTCATGTGTCTGTTTCTGGAAGCAGGTTGCTGAGTGTTTGGATTTGTCCTTTCCTGCTCTGACCACCAAGCAGAGAGCAGCCTTAGAGCTGTGCTTATGCAGAGTTTTTGTGAGGCACTTAAACATCTGCCTTTCAACACAGCTCCTGAAAATCGATTGCTTCAACTTTTTCTTAACAAGATGAAAAGTCACTACTGTGTATGAGAAATAACATTGCTCAAGGCGTGTGGTTACTGTATGGTAACAATAACTCTACTTCTCAGGGTGCTGGTGTGCACCAGCTATCAACCTTGTGACTCACTGCATACCTGAGGCAAAGTGCAGTTATCACAGAACAGCAGCACCCTCTGAAACGTGTCATTCCTTAGGGATTCAGATTCAGAATGTCTCCCAAATAAATAATAAATTATACCCAAGGCATGGCAGGAATAAAAATCACTTCTTACTCCTCTTCCTACAGTTGATACTTGCCAGGTGTATTGGTTTGTCCAAAGATAATGGTGGTTGTTCATTCTGACCTAAACTAGTGTTGGTGAAAAAGCCCAGTTTGGTTGCATCAGTCTGTTTGTAAGGTGCTGGACTCTCTACTCTAGTGATTTGGGTCCTCAGGCTCTATAAAATTGCATTTCTTCCCTTTGTTTTGTGGCAGATAGCCAGGTGGGTCTGGTCATTATTTATAATCCAGAGATGAAAAGACAAAGCCATTCTTTCCAGAAGCTAAAAGAAATTGCCTGTACAATTGCAATACATCAGCACGGCTGTAAGTCATGCAGTGGGATGTTTATACATGTTATGACTTGATTTTATGCTGTGGGTGGTACCATTATTCTGTACTAACATCCAATCAAACGACTCGCAGCACAGCCCTGCTAGATGTGCACTGGCTTCTCTTGGGTACAGCAAAGGAGATGCAGTGGCCCTTTAACTCTCACTGGCATGCTTCAGAATTAGCTTGGACTAAGCGTGGCTGTGTCTCTCCACTCCCTCCAGCAGCCTCCTTTTAGTCAAGCTGAGGTGTCTTTCTCATGCCTGTTTATAGCACTGAGGGATATCAGTGCCTCTTCCTTTGCAATGAACAACTTTGGGATTTCTAGGAGGTATGAAACAGATGCAAGAACATGGACATGTTGGAGGAATAAGGGGAAAAAGCTCAATTGAACATCCTAGTCCCTGCGTTTGACTGCATGGGGTTTTCATCTACAAACAGGGTTTTTAAGTGGTCTGAAGTGCTGAGTGGTTGCAGACAGAGGCAGAGTGAGGCTTGAAGCCTTCTGCGTGGGGTATGGTTCATGATGGGTTGGGAGTTGTGACTGGTTCCTTTTGAAAGCCTTAGTCCAAGTATAGAAGGAAACTAAGCTGCAGGTGATGAATACTGATGGGTTGTACTTGGTACCAGACAATAACTGCAATAGTGACTATGAAAGACTGCTAATAAAGAGGATGGATTTGTAACTAAGATGGGAAAATCAGCAGATATGAGTTCATTTGTTTGCTCTTCCATATACCTCAGCAAGCTCTAGGGGAAAGTATTCGGCTCCTACTTTCATCCTTCTAACATTTAGGAATTCAGCCTAAGCTGCTGATTTGGTTCCCTTTAGAGTTAGCATAGAAAGCTAATTTCAGAAGGAAATTCATCCCTTGTTGAAGATCGTGTCTAAGATAACAGGAAGATTACACCTGTAGAGCTACAATTACCCCTCTCTGTTAGCTGGTAAGTACATTTAGACAAATACCTGAAGCCAAATGTTGGCCCTGCTCTAATTCCCTACGAATTCAATGGGTCAGATCACTACTTCTGCAAGAGTTAGCCTTGGAAAGGAACCTTCATATCAATCACAGTTGGGAAGCAATCTCCTGAGCTGGGAAACAATCAGTTCTCACTGTCCTTTCTGCCCACTATGTTTTCCGTTTTCCTAGAACTGACCTTAGAGTGCTCACAGTAGTACTTTAACCTTTAATGAGAGACAAACTACTGTCTCTCTTTCACAAAACTTCTGCTTCTTACCCAAGACCAGGAGGTACTATTCTAGAAAAGCTAATCAGAAAGTTAGGTTGCAGGAGTTTGGACTTCTATTCTACAGCCCCCAGAAGCTCACTGTGCTCAGACAAGTGGACATGTTCCTGTGTGACTTGATCTAGGTGATGCTGCTGTGGTGGGAGGATTGGACCAGATGACCTTTTGAGGTCCCTTCTAATCCCTAATGTCCTGTGATTCTGTGAAAGGTGAGAGCCTAGGACAGCTGAAGTTCAGTGTTCAAGCTGTGGTATTTCTTCCTTGTACTTTGGTGCTGGAAGGGGATCTCTCAAAAGCTAAATTTGAAATATTTAATTTTAGGAGCAGTGCAAAGATGGAGAAGCATTTACTTGGAAAGTTCAGTGAGTTGAATCTTTCAGGCTTCTAGAGCTGCAGGATGATTCATGTTAATGCAGAGGAACCAGCTATTGGGAACTACTTTCAGAAAAACAATACATTCCTAACTTTTTCTTCAGCTCTGCTGGGAGCTGTCAGCATTTTTGCAGGCTTGGTGAGGGGTTCCATCTTTTTTCCTCAACCCCTACTCAAGCCTTGACTCTAAACCTTTAATTAAGCATCAGGGATGGTGTAAGCAGTCTCTGCTACCTCCTTGCCTCTTAGCCCTGACCCTTGAGCCCACTCCCAGACTTCTTCCCACCATCTGTCAAACCCACCTGGTTTGACTTCTTATCATCCATCCTGCTTTGTGAATGGTGAGACACTCACCCACATGTTCAGGGATGCCAACAGCAGATGAATATGGTTGGTGCTCAGGAGTTGGATATTTCTGCAGCCAACCATAGCACCGTGAAAACAAGATCACTATTTACTGTGATATTGTTTGCAGAGCAGAAAGAGGAAATACATTTCACAGGAGATGGGGAGCGCACCGGAATATCAATACAATGCTCACAAAGCAAGTTTAATCTGTTTTTAGCCTGTAATAAACAACAAAGTCTGTGAAAGCTTGACAAGAATACATTCTGCATCCTCAAGGAGGGCAACACAACAGGATATGTGGAACGAAGAAGTTTGCTGGTAGCATAAGAAAAGAGTAGGGTTTGATTATCTTCACCAGCTCCTGGGTCTCGGAAGAGAGTGTTTTCTGTACAATCATAAATAGAAATGAAGTGTTCACTGTGTGTGGTTGACACAAACAGCTCCTCTTGTGCTTTGTAGTGGTCTGTCTGGGATAGAGTTAATTTCCTTTACAGGAACTTGTACTGTTCTGTGTTTCAGACTTGTGACCAAGACAATGCTGTTGGTGAAAGGTCTTTGCACAGCATCGTAACATCTTCCTCCTCACCCTGCTGCCCCAGCCCATACAGCTGGGCATGTGCAAGAGGCTGGGAGAGGTCACACAGCCACATGAATGACCAGGCTAACCAGGGAGGTGCTCTGTGCCATACAACACACTGAAAATAAACAGGATAAAAGGGGGTTTCAATTTGAGTATATCTTGCTTGAAGACCAGCAGCTCTATTGTGGGAAGTGATGATTGGGGGCCTCTGCATCATCTGTTTTGTTTTTGTCACCTTCTACTGTTCCTTCCAGTAGTAAAGTTTCTTCTGACCCTCAGGTTTTTGCTTTTACTCATCCTTTTCTCTTACTGCATCGCAGTGGAGCTAAGGATGGCAGGGAGTGACTGAATGGCTGTTTAGTGTTTGGTTAATGGTGTAGTTATCCATGCACACAACATACTTGGTTGTGCCCAGGGGAAACCCATCTGATCATGTTGATGGCAGGCCTTGTGTGAACATAGTCACTTCTCTTCTATAAAGGTCTGCTTTGACATCTTTCTAAACTTCTCAGATAATCCAAATGACTCTGCCCCCATTCCTGCCATGACCATAACCCTTTCTGTCTAGTGCTTGCAAGTTGGAGACTCTTTACAGCATGTGTGTCATGAATTTCTGTTCTTCATGTTCTCCCTTGATTGACTTGAGTTTCTATTTTCTTCATGTGAAGAAAATGATAGTTTAGAAAAAATCTTAATCAGAAAACCACAACTTTAAAGACAACTGTTGGAAGGAGGGGGAAAAAAGTGATGATTGAATAATGCTAAAGATTATTAAAAGCTCAAAAAAATAGTCCTTACTGGAAGAAGAAATAAACACGGGGGTGCAGGTCCAGGTTTTGTTTGTTGCAGGCAGAAGGTGAGTTGAAATATCCAAGACTGAAAAACACACTGAACAACTGAAAAGAGAGAGCTACTGAAGTGAAATAATGTTGTTTTTAAAAATGGCATCCAGAAGCCTTATCTTTGACACATAAGAACAGACACATGGCTAAATATGCTGTAACCTGCTTAGGTTTCCAAAGCAGCAAATTAAACCAGTGGACTATGCAGTGAGTGTCCATTCAGATGAGCAAAGCTCATTGAACACAACAATACCGTAAGAGAACATGTTGAATACTCAATGCACCAAATAATCCTCTTTTGATCAGAGACAGTAAAAGCTTTTGGAAAGCAGGCAGTAGTAGTATCTGTATGAATTGGGGGGAAATGATACAAAAACATTCTGGGGCAGGAAAATGATGAACAACTACTCTTCACTTCCTTTTATGTTTTCGTCTTTTATTTTTATACCAGTAGCAATTATTTTTAGGAAGAACACTTCACAGAACACTTGGCCCAAAGGCCCAAAGGTTTGCCTCTCACTTTTTGGAAGAAAGTGTTACTTTATAGAGAATATTTGAGTTGTTCTCTAGGTTAATGAGACCTTTGGGTGCCTGATAAGTGTTATTTCAGCTGTGTTCTCTCCCTCCTTCACAGGAATATGAAATACCAGGGTGGGTGGTGCTAGTCCCTTCATAGATTGGATCACACTATAGCCTTCCCAGACGTAGTGAGCAAAGACACCTGGTATCATCGCATTAGTTGAATTGATAAATCTTATGTGGCTACAGTCCTTGTTCATGGAGCCTTTACTTTGATTTCAAAAAGTGTTGTGTAGAACAAGTTGCCTCTTCCATTTGTGGCAAATGCCAAGAGCACCAAAAGAGGAACACTAGTGACAGCCCCAAAACCTTCTATTTACTTAAACAAGTGCTTTGTGCTTGTTTATGTGTCCTGTATATGTCCTGATCCCTCAGTCTTCTCTGCTGTGATGCTGTGGTCTTGTACAAGGGTGATCTGTGAGAATCACTTCAGCCTTTTATTTGAGCCAATATGACAGAATCAGGGGCAGCTTAGCAGGAAGCTCTGTGCTTTGGGATTGAACAGTCACTTGGAAAAAAGTGAACCTCATGAGCTTTGGGTACGATGTAACTGAGATAAGGTAAGCTTCAGCCCTATCTGAACAGCCTGGAGTTTAACCAAACAGTTTCTAATTCTGCTTAGGAAAGATCTGATGGAGATTTAGCTTGAGACAATGCTCCATAGCCAGTGTGAATGGGTGAGAGAAGGACAGAGTGTCCTTGCAGGCCAGAGGAGGAGGGTGTGGAAGGAGGGTGTCTGTCATCATCCTTCTTGCCCTGCATAAGGTACTTGAATTTTCTTCCTTCCTGTCAGCACAGGAGAGCTGACTGATTTGTGTGAGGGGTCCCTGCCTGGCATCTCACAAGACACCCAGCGTTGTCAAATGCTCTTCTGATGCCGCGTTGCCTTCTGCTGAGCTGCTGAGATTTCTCTGGGTGGGTCATGCCCTTGAGGCACCACCATCTCCATTCCCAATCTCAAACCTTCCCCCACCTCAGCGCCGGGCGGACCCAGCTGCCTCCCGGGCTGGGCTGGGCTGGGCTCGGCTTCCCCGGCTGCTGCGGGCGCTGCCCGCGGGTCCCGCGGTGGCCCCGCCGCTGTCCGCGGTGCTGAACCACTCCCGCACGGCAGGGATGATGGGGGCGGGGAAGAGGCGCCTTCCAACCCATCCCGAGGGGAGTTAGGATCCCCCTTCCCCCCGCCACAATATGGAGTGAGGCTGGGGACAGCCTGCCCGCCCCCTCCTACCTCCCCCAGCGCCATCGGCTTCCTGCTCAGCGGATCGAGCCCTGGGCTCCGGGGAGGAGGAAATCGAAGGGAAAGGGAGAGGAAAAAAAAAAAAAATGCATGGGGGCTGCCTGCGATCGTGACGAGTCCTGCTGCAGCCTCCTCCCTAAATCCGAGGAACAGACAACTTTAGATCATCCCCACTCCAGACCCGTCCAGCGGCCCTTCCCCGTCTCATCCTTCCTTCCCACGGCCCAGGCTCCGTCTGGCCAGAGCTTTAAGTCCCTCCTTCTGTCCCCGCTCCTCCTCCCCTTCCCTAATTATGTACAAAACACTTCTTAGAATAAAATGGCCAGGCTGGGGCTCCTCCCCGCTTTCCTCTTCCCCATTCATCCTCTCCCGAGCGCCACAGACCCCGCCTCCGGGGCCAAGCCCAGCCTCTCGCTTCCCTCCTGGAGCCCTTTTCATTTTTATTTCTAACCCCCTCTCCATTCTCTCCGCTGCCTCTGCTCCTTCCCCCGATGGCTACGAACTGAGCAGCAGAAGAGAGGGGAAGGCACAGGAACAGGGGAAGAGGAGCAAAAAATAAAATAATAAGGCTAGAAAAAGGAAAAGGAAGAGGGGGGAAGAAAATAATTTAATTTTTTTTGCCTCTGCCCTTAATGCCCGCGATCTGTATCAAGGAAAGGGATTTTCTGTCTGAGCATGAAAAGGACTGCTAGAGCCCCAGGATTTTCACGCCTGCATTATCAGCCCAGCACCCAGTATGCGAGCTGGACACAGAAGCTCTCCCACAAGTTCCTACCGAGCCGAATAAAACCCACGGGCGACCAGATCTCCTCCAGAGAGGGACATTAGCATCAGGTAAGGCGGGCGCTGCGCTGCGGCTGCGGCGGTGCCCCGGGCCCGCTGCCCCCGTCCTGCCTCGGCCGTGTTGTGTAACGACCCCCCCTCCTACTCTGCCTGGCACCGTGGGGCTGGGTGGTGGGGGGCTGGGGTCCTGCAGCCCGCTTAGCGGTTGTGTGTGCTGAACGTGAGGCCAGGTTTTGCCGTCACTGGGAGGACTGGGAACGCTGGTTCCTACTGGGGAAAGACGCAGCCGCTGGAGGATGCCCGGCAGTAGGGGTTCAGCCCCGCACTGGGTGAGGTGGGGGTGGGAGGTAGCCTGGCTCCAACTGTATTCCCGGTGTATCGATACAACCCAGGGTGGGGGGACAGTCCCCAAGGAGATGGTGTCATCGCCACTTAATCCTCTGCTCCGTTTTCACAAGTGACGGGCAAACCGCGGAGGAAAGGGAAGTCTGTCTTCTCGAACCCCACACTGGGCTGACCGCCCCCACTTCTGGGGACTGGGAGGCAGCGGCAGAGCCAGGGGAGGGCAGCGATGCCGGGGTGTGTGTGTGGGGGGGGCGGGGGGTGCTGCATCCCACAGCGCAGGAGGTTGGTTTTCCTCAGCTCGGCTCAGCGCTGCTTGCGAGGCTGATGTGGGGCATAACTTTGCCTTTTCCAGTCCGTGGGGAACTGGGGGACGCAGGGCAGCTCCACGCCATTGCATCACCCGTGAGGGCCAGGACAGCCTGGGTCTAGAGACCCAGTGATGAATCAAAGAGTGGAGAACTGTAGGTGTAGGAAGAGTCGCTCCATGCTTTTACTTGGGAGTGGGGAAGGGGAGGAGGTGTTACTTATTGGATGCAGTGTGGTCTCTGTAAAGAACGAGCAGCGGATGAAATGCTGGCAGTCGTCATGTGTGAGTTTAGCCTTGTGATTGACATTTGCACTAGGTAGGACAGGAGGGTCCTTCGTGCTTTACTCCGGTTGCTCATCTGGGTGCATAATAATCTGTTAATGGCAGTAAAGCTGCTTTCCCAAGAGTTGTAGAGAAGTATTTGGGAGATGCTGAGAGGAAGACAGTGAGTAAAGAGATGAGGCTTTGGGGTGAGAAACATGAAAGGATTTTTTCCTCCCCTTTAAATTCCTTATAAAGGAAAAGGATTGATCAGATCTGCTTGTGAGTGACAGACAGACAAACCCAGGCTGTCTCCCTCCCACACAACACACAGACAGACAGCCGTGGTCTCCCTCACACACGTATACACGCTAAGCACACAGCACGCTACCCAATTCATGCAGTCCACCCCACACAGCATCTTGGTCGTGCTCCTGCATGAATGCCAGCACTTCCTGGAGCCATGCGGCCCCGCAGTTCCCCCGCATTCAGACACATGGACTTTGAGCTACACATGAATACACTGTAATGTGCAGAAATAACTGCCTTGATGTTCCCATTATGTGACTCAAGCATTCAGACGTTCACATGAGCATACACATGCTGTCTTCTTCGCAGTTCTCTCAGTAGGTGGTTGGTTCCTCCAGGGTAGTCTTCTCCCTTATAGTTAGTTCCAGGCATTGATTTGAGGTTTGATTCTGAAGCCCTTCGCAGCTCAGCAGAAGAAAACCTGCTACATTTCATGTATCTGTTTGTTTTACTGCTCTTTGTGTGTTCCCAGGACTCAGTAATGATTTCACCACTGGCAAGGCTGATGAGCAGCAGACAGGGGATGAGGGATAGGGCTAGGGGCAACAGTGCTGATCCCATTTCCCTCATGCCCTCTCTAATCAGGAGCTGGAGGCTGTGGGTATGGGAAGTGCTCTGCTAGGGTTACGTTGCTGCTTTCCATGTGTAAGTGTATGTGAGCAAAAGCACATAGACACCTGCAGCTGAACCACACATGGTGCAGCTTCGGAGTACAAACACTCCTTTGCCTTTGCAAGCCGCTTCCATCAGAAACAGTGGTAAGGGAGGTGATGTCAGTGATGTTAAGTGCATTTAATCCATATCCTCTGCTGACCTTCCTCCCTTTCCCCTTGTTCCATAAGGCCTAGTGAGGAGCAACTCTCCAAGAGTAGGAACACAGTGAGGCCCAGTAAAGTCTGTGTTAAAACTTTGGGGAGGAGTAGGAACGTGTGGTGACTCGGCTTGCTGTAGGTAAAAGGTGTCCCAGCAGAGATGACAGAGTGGATCTGTGTTCCCTGCTCACCTCCGCTGTTTACTACACTGGAAGGATGTGTGAGGCTGGTGCTAAACAGTACGTGGGAACGGTTCTGCCAGCAGACAATGATCATTGTTGTCTGTGTAACAGAAATAGTTCAAAGCCAAGCGCTGCCGGCTCTGCTCAGACGAAGTCTGGCTGCTGGCTCCGGAGCTGGCTGCTCGGGAAAGCTCTGCAGAACCCCATGCTGGTGCATTGCTACCCACCTCCAGAAAGGGATGTGGATGTCCAGAGTGTAGCCAGGGCTCTCTGGGACGTGATTCTCACAGAATGATGCCGACATTAAGATAGGAAAAAAAAATACTAAGTAAAAAAAAAAAACACATCGCTGAAGATCAGAAATGAGTGAAGAGCCCCAACAGCACCTCGAGGTGCCACGTTCGTAGATGGAAAACTAGGGAGGGACGTTCTGCCACGAGCTCCCCATGCCTCTTCCCCCAGCTCCGCAGCCGCGCAGCCCCGCGTCCCGCTGCGCCAGCGCGGAGCACCCCACCGCAGCGGGGCGGGCGGTGTTGCCGGAGCCCAGTAGGGGGCGCTGTGGCTCCACGCAGCGGCGGGTGCGGAACCGACGCGGAGCCGCGCGGAGCTGAGCAGCGAGGGTCGCCCCCTCCTCTCGCCCAGCGGAGCTGAAGCCAAGCGCTAATAATAATGATCGGGAGGTCGGGAGGGGGAGTGAAGGGTAAATAACAACAGGGCTCTCTTCTCCGAGGGGCCCAGGTGCAGCTGAATGGGGTTGGGTCGGATCCTTCTCCCCGCTGGTGAGGACGGGAGTTGTGCTGAGGATCTGCCCCGATCCATGCAGGAATCTCTTCTAGCTTTTTTTTTTTTTTTTTAGCGGGTGATGAAATGCAGCTCCTGCTGGGACAGAGCCCAGCAGCTTTTCTGTGCCAGCGAATACTACAGGGGAAGTGAAAAATCGCTTCATACATTGGAAGTGCAGAGATGAACTTAGTGAGGCAGAATATAAATTACCCGGAGTTAGGTAGCTTGTGGCCCCACGCTTTGATTTACACCAGCCCTCCTGCAAAAGTATCGCAGGACAGGTATTCTTTTTTAACAACCCTAAGGACCTTGGCCCGTTTCTGTCCAGGCTCTACCAGAAGAGAGAATATCGCCGCGGTAGGGGGATCTGGCTGCTGAACAGACCCTAGGACTGTGGACTGATCCTGTGATTTGTGCTCTTGCCTCGAAGATGGCTGCTGAGTTCCTCATTGGGTTTCACAGAGTCAAGGCAGAACATCTTCCAGCTCCGTATGGTGCCCCAGCATGTTCTGGGATGGCAGGGGAGGTTTCTCCCTGCTTGCTGTGGCTCTGCACTGTCACGTCCACCTGACCTGCTGGGCTGGAGAGGGCTGCAGCAGGGTTGTCATTGCAATTGGTGCAGGAAAGGGAACTGCAGTCAAGCAGAGAGGCCTGGGGAAGGAAGCTGAGTACATCTACTGGGCTCTTCTGTCTGGACAGAGTGGTCAGAGCTGGACTAGAATGAAGTAACACTCACCAGGGTTGAAGTAGTTGCTGTGGCTGACTTGACTGGCTAAGCTCTACTGTTTCAAGGAAGAAATACTGCTAGGAGTAGTGCGAGGGAAGAATCAGAGAGCAGAAATGAGAGGAGCAGCTGATTTAGACTGAGCTGAAGACAACAGAAGGACTCAAATTTACTTCAGGGACTCTGGATCAGATCCTAAGCGAAGGTGGCATAAACTGAGCATAAATGTCATTTTGAAAAGGAGCTAAGAGTCAGGCCCAGGATTCCCTCTGTGATTCAGATGGGGAGTTTAATCCAACATGTCTAAACCATTGCAGCTCCATGAGCTCTTTTGTTGCAGCCTTGAGGCAGGACCTTCAAGCAGCATCACAGGAGAGAGAGAAAAAGGAGCTTGTTTATTTTTGCTATTTGTTCTTCTGAAGTCATGTGCTTTACATCCATTTTACTGTTGCCTACAAGGCACAGTTGACAGGGCTGTGCTGTGCACAAGACTGTTGCTGTGTCTGCTGACAGGCCCAGTTGGAACTCAGCATGGGGTGAGAGCAGTACGGTGGCACCAGTGCCCCTGTGGCTCCGATGATGGCATGTCTATGGGTGTTGACATAGTGTTCCCCAGCACTTGAACTCTCAAACACACGATTCCCTGCTCCTGTTTCAGGAAAACAACCAGTTGCACTGCTGATGGATCACCTCATACACTGGCAATAGAGACTACAGTAAGTCAGAGCAGCAGCAATGGGTCAGAGAAAATAAGCTAAAACAGCTTGAAATGGTGGCTTCCAGAGGACAGAGTAAACAGTCTTTGCCAGACACTGTTGTTGTTCACTGTTTATACTGGTGACAGAAATGCTGGGCAGAGGTAGAAGCTCAGGTGCCAGGATCACTGGTGCAGCTTTCAAGCCCCACAACAAGTTCTCTGTTAGCAGTGGAGTGTTGCCATCACTATGACATCTTTCCTCCCAGAGGTTCATCAAATACGACAAAACCTGCTCTGGGCTCACCTGTACCAAGCAACGACACAAAAGCATGCAAACCAAGCTATGAGAAGTTCCCACGTCTCTGGGGAAGCTCCAGGAAAACAATTTGCTCCAGGGCTTTTTGTGGGAAATCAAACCCAGAATATGGGAGTGAGGGAGCTCCTGCACACCCCATCCGTTCTCCCATGCTGCTTGGTTTCCAGAACAGTAGCTCTGATTCTTGCAGGCTCTTCATGCTTGAGACCAGTCTCTATCCTGATAGAAGCACATTGGTTTATTTGGAGATTATAGAGGATAAACTTGGAGGGAGTCTTCTGAAGAAGAGACTCAAGGGGGACCTTATCACTCTACAACTCCCTGGAGGGAGGTTGTAGTCAGAGTTGGGGTTGGGCTCTTCTCTCAGGCAGCTAGCACAAGGGGAGGGTCAAGTTGGATGTTAGGAAGCCCTTCCTCATAGAAAGTGGGATCAGACCCTGGAATGGAGTGCTCAGGGCAGTGGAAGATTCCTCATCCCTCGAGGACAGACTGGATGTGGCCCTTAGTGTCCTGGTCTGGCCAATGTGGTGATGTTAGTTCGTGGGCTGGGCTGGATGAGCTCAGAGGGCTTTTCCAGCCTCAATAGTTCTGTAAGTCATCTCATAGCTTGGACTGTTGTACCTGTGTGTATAGCACCAGGGTGTGTTGTACACCCAGTACCTGTGAAACACTCGGAACCGCTTGCTGTAAATCAGCGCAGCCTGTCGAAGCCTGAGGAGTTAACTGGCTTCATGGTGAGTGAGGACCTCTTTCGTACAGTTTGACTTAGAGTGTGATTTAGAGCCTGGCCTGTGCTCTAGACTCTGCTGTGTCCATCATGAGTTTGGACCAGAAGTCCTGAGTCGGCACAACTGATCCCATTTAGCCATCTCGTTACCCTGTCGGTGCTGCATACGGGGTGTCAGATGTGTTTTAACACTGCAGACCTTTGGTAATTTATCCTTGCAGCTGCGGATACTGACCTGCTAAGCAGGGAGGAAGATGGGGAGGGTGAGCTTTAAAAGCATTGTCATGTGTGGGAAGCACATCCTTAGTGTGGCCTCAGGACCAGAAGAATGAGCAGAAGGAGTTTGTCCAATAGTTCAGAGCAATAATTAGAAAGTAACAAAGGAACTAAAACACACCAAGGATGACTGGAAGGAAATGAGCTTAGGAGGGAGGAGGCTGATGATTTGGGGCAGCAGGAGAACAAGGGCAAGCAGGTGTAAAGCTTTAGCTGGACTTCTAGCATCAGTGGAATCAGAGCAGTGAGGCAGGGGACGAGAGCCGGAGCCGCCTGGCTGCTTTCAGCATGTGCCTGCTCTTCAGGCAGGTGCAGACGGTGAGCGGGTGAGCAAAATCCTCGGACATATGCCAAGGTGTGTGTGTGGCTGTGTGACCCCTCCCCTGGCTCAGACCACCTCCTCACCTACAGCATGAAGATGCCAGACTTATTCCTGATGCATCTCATTCCGCTCTGTGCTGGGGGAGGTTTGAGGGAGCAGGGAGAGCTTAGGAGGTACAGGGTGAGACTGAGGAATGCTTGAGAGACTCTGATAAAATCAGAGGAAAGAGCTAACAAAAACAGCACAGTGCTTGTGCTGGAATTGTGAACCAAGACAGGAGAGCAGCGACAGGGCTACACGTAATGTAGCCTTAAGACCAGCAGCTATTTCTAGAATTGCTTGTGTCATGTCATCCAAATTCGGAGTCGCTTCTGCAAAACAACTCCGGGCTTAGCTGTTTTATGCCTGAGAATGCTGATAATGTGTTTATCTGCTGCTTCCACTCCCCTAAAAGAGAACTATGAAGTATTTAAAAATGATGGTGGGTGGCTGAACCATGTTTTAGGTCAACAAATAGATAAACCTAATCAGCCAGGGAAAAGCCACCACTTAGGTTCCTCCCACATATCTGTAGGATGCTGACTTAAAGTAACCCAAAGTGGCAATTTATGTTCCTATACGTGTCTGCATGAAGTACTTGTTGTGCAGTTACAGACACATCTGTACCAACCCTCTTACTCGCTTCTTGGAGGAGAAGAGTCGATGCTTAAGAACAGTGATCAGAGCTGGATGTGTCAGTTGGGGCGTTTGTCAGTGACATGGAGGAAGGAGTGGGATGGTTTGGTGATGGAGTTGGATCAGGCCTTGCTGGGACTGAGAAACTGAGACAGTAGAGTCATGAAGGGATCAGAAGGGCATGGCTGAGCGCTGTCACTCCTGGGATAACCTCTCTGCTTTTTGGGGATGTGTGCTGTCAGTAGTTGTCTCAGGGGCACCAGGAAGCCTGGCTCTGGTAGGGATGGGTGATTCTTTAGCGAGTGCTTTTAGGCTTCAAGCAGTAATTGAATTGGTTATGAGCTGTGGGCATAACTATTTTGTTTGGGGTATTATAGGTCTGGTGCCACATAATTTCCCTCTACATCTCCAACTGTCTGTGGGTAAGAGAAGGAGTTGATAACCATTTCTCATTGTCTGTCTCTCCCCTGTTTCTAACTGGGTAGACATCAAACCATAGCCCTGGTCCAAATGGCACACAGACCCCACTTCTGCAGGGTATGTAATGGAGCATGAGCTTCAACATGGCTCAAAGAATATCGATACAGACTTGTTTTCAAACACAGAGTCGCGTGTCACTGCTCCAACGCAACCGTGACAGCAAAGGGCCTGATCCTGAAATCACACAGACACATTTTTAATTACACTCATCATCATAATAAAACCTGTTCCCAGGATCAAAGTCTTAAGCAACAGCAAATCCATCCCCATGCTGAGTGCAGAGTGAATCATGTTTATGATCCGCCAGAGTTCATCATCTT
The DNA here is from genome assembly GCA_028565055.1 of Phoeniculus purpureus. Taxonomy (NCBI): domain Eukaryota; kingdom Metazoa; phylum Chordata; class Aves; order Bucerotiformes; family Phoeniculidae; genus Phoeniculus; species Phoeniculus purpureus. The sequence continues at coordinate 4,345,034 of JAOXOE010000784.1, read as the reverse complement.
TGTTCCAAAATGCTGGTCAGGAAGGCAGCAGAAATATTCCCTGGGATGTTATAAAGACTAACATATCATCAGAGGGAGAATCAATGGAGATTGATGGCAAATTAGATGGATACTTGAGACATTAAAAGGAAGGATGGAAAATAGAAGTGATATTATAATTGAACCATATTAATACGTTTTAAATTGCTTTACAAATATTAACAAGTTTTATTATTTCCAGGCTTTCCATGTTTAGTTTATTTAGTCTGGGAAAGCCAGGAGTAAGAAGGGTTCTGGGACCAACGTGTAGGAGCACTTTTCAGTCTAACCTTCAGAAATACTTTAACACTTTGATGACACAAGAAGAAGGGGACACATCAAAAGTAAAGGGCACAATTTGTAGAGCAAATTAAAAGGAAATAGTCCTTTCTTCAGTCTCGAGCGAAGCTACACAACTCCCTGCTGCAGGATGTCGCCGAGATGAAAGTTGGGATGGATTTGATGTGCAAAAGGCTACGTAACTCTGCAGCAATTAATAGCATTTGCAGTTCTGCAGCCTAGGACAATGGTAATCAGATCTCATGCTTCAAAGCAAAGGCTGACCATCTTCTGGGGTCAGGAAGGACGTTTTCTCTGTGCATAGAAGGAACATAATATGGCTGGCCAGGTAATACGGCTGGATATGGTCGATCCTGCTGGAAGCTAAGTCAGCAAGAGATTAGCAAATTGCTTCTGTGGGTGCTGGATTAAGGTTTTATAAAAAGGTTTTCATCAATGCCAGACGGAATATCAATCCAACAATCTCTTCTTCTGTGTCAACTCCCACAAAAGTAATTTCACTGATTACAGTAGATATTGAAGTAGGACATGAAATGGGTTGTTATAAGCAGCAGCAATGACCCTGAGCTGCATGTTTCAGTTTCCTCTATCACTACTGTGGATCTGCAGGATGGTGCAGAGCTCGGACGAGCTGGAGTCTTCCCAGTGCTAGGTACTGCACTGCAAGCTCCCTGCCCTTGAAGGCCTGCAGAGAAAGAGGGAATGCCGTCACCTCTGCTCAGTACCGGGGGAAGTGCAGCTCAGGGCTCAGGATCAATTCAAATCCTGTTAGGGCTGGTGGAAGAATTTCAGTTTGCAGGAATAGGAGCTCGGGCTTGGCCTTGACAGATTTTGCAAGCAGTGGGTGGCAAGGTAACGGAGCGCTTTAGAAAACAGAACCTTAAATATTGCAGCAGGATATGCTGAATCCTTGGAAAATCAGCCTCTGAGGTGTTTGTGAAATGTCACCTTATTAAAGAATTTGCCCAAGCTTATGCAGGAAGGCTGCGCCAGAGGTAAATGTCTGGGTGCATTAAATCTAGAGATTTAACCAAACCAGCCTGCTGGGAGTGACAGAGTGAAGTGAGATCAGTTGAGGAGCCCATTAGTGTCCCAGCTCCTCTCCCCTCATTTTCTCTGTACTGCCACAGTCTTGTGCGGCAGAGAGTCCTGAGCTATCCTGCCCCGACAGGTCCAGCCTGTCTGCCATGTGCTGGGCACTGTTCTGTTCCCTGCTCATGGTCTTCTCCCATCACTGGGGCTGTGTTGGTGGAAGGAAGGAGGAACCTGCCCTCCTCCTTACTTGCCTTTTTTTTTTTCCTCTGTTGCTGAGGAGAGACCAGGCTGTCCTGTACAGACAGGGTGTTTGGCTTTGACAGGTGACACTTGCTGAGGGCAGAGGGGACACTGCTCTTCCACATTCATTTGCACTGGGGCTGAGATGGGGAATAGTAGTGGGTTTCCTTCAGAAAGGTGGGATGAAAAGCTGATGGCTGTGAGGAAAGCACACGCACCAGGTGGGATAGAGCTCTGAGAGATGTGTGACTAGGGCTGGGAGTGAGGGAGGGGAGAGCTGGCAGGTAGGAACACAGAGTTCACTGGCAAGGCGAGTGTGAATGCTGAGACAAACTGCCACTTGGGGACGAATGGTTCCTTCGCTTCCTGGATTGCAAACAGAGAGATGTGACCAGCAGGTACAAATCTGCTGCTGAGGTGGTGTGTAGGTGTGATGATTGCTGTGCTTCTAGGCTTGGCTGGGAAGGGGAAGGATGGACAAGGGAGCTTTGCTTCTGCAAAATGCATGAGAGAGATGAATGCAAAACAAAATTGCTGTGAGGTAGGATTGCAGTTTACTTGCATTTATTAGAAGACTGATTTCTGATGAAAGGAGCAGAGAAGGGAATAAAATTTTATAGATGGGAAGAATGGAGATCACAGCTTTAAAATGGCAGTTGTGAGTTAGTATTCTTGAAGGGTTGGTTCAAATGTGACTGCAGGGACCAGTGCTGGTTTCTGATTTCCAACCACCCGCATTTAAAGAGCGAGTGAGAGAGACCAGCAGAGTGGCCCTGGTGAAATGCTGCTGCACTTCCCCCAGGGAACCAGAATTGTCCAGTGTTTCAGGTATCTGGAAGACACAACACTGACAGGGCTGAGAGGTGAGGTGGGGGTTGAGATGGGGAATGGCTGGCAGGAATAAGTAGATTATTGACTAGGCTGGATAATTCAGGGATCTGTAATAAAACTGCATGGTGATGGATAGTGAATAAAAGACTATAGGTACATTATGGTTTATGGAGCACTGGACAGATGTCTCTAAGGAGACTGAGATGAGGAGGGGAAGGTAGCAGCGGCTGTTTTGGGATGCAAACGGTAGTGTGTGAATAAAGCAGCAGTGTAAGGAAGATGGTTCAATCCCAGCGCTGTCACCGACGTGTTAAATATGACCTTGGGCAGGTCACTGAGGCTGATATCTTTCAGAAGAGCTTTTTAAATGCATGTGTTCCCATGCATAGCAGGTGAATTTCTTACAGTCAGTGCTGCAGTTTGAGCCTTCCAGATCACACGGTGGCTGTGAAGCACCCAGGGAACTCTGCTCCAAGTTTGGCAGGAGGGAAAAAAAGGACTTTTTTTCTTTTTTAAAGAATTCAGCAACACATGTCCTTAGGAAACAAAGACTCCCAAAGGCTGGCACTCGGTTGTGCTGAGTCTTTACGTTTCCAGTGCTGGGCAACAGCAGGACTGTGTTGCATTGACCTCCCCTCCACCCCAGTAAAACATCTTGATATCTAGTAATCTGGCCTGAATTAATTTCTCATTGCCCAACACTACTAATGGAAGTTGGCCTTTTTACTGGACTATTTAAGGGAGGAATATGCTAGTGGTGTCCATCTTGCTCCCTCGCACACAAATGCGGGGCTTTTACACCTACACGATGTGTACAATAGAGCGTGCGGGTACCCACGCACGTACACACGCGCCCACTGAGCTCAAGCTGCTCTTTCCATTCAGGGTGTTAGTCTTTTGACCAACTTAAATAGCAGTTAATGGTAAAGCCACTCACATTTTTAAAAAGAAAAGCAAAAGAGACCAGTCAGTTGTTCCTACCAGTGGATTCCCCTGCAGTGCTTCTCATTACTTCTGTTTGTTTTCAAGTTTGAAGACAGAAATCGTGTCTGTGGCATTTTCTTTTCTCTCGCTCCTGCTCCTCCAAGGGAGATCTTCCGTAGAGCCTTGAGAGCAGTGAAGTACAGACAGCCCCCAAAGCCTTCATGTCTCAGATCACAGGGACACTCCTTTGATGCTGAGGGCATGACCTTCCCTCGGGTGCCACAATAGAGGTGGGCAGAAGGGCTGGGGACAAATCCACACTAATGGGCAAAGGCACAGCATTACCCCTTGTTTGTAGACCTCCATAAATAGGACTTGGAGCTGGGGGAAAGGAAATCAACAGGAGAGCTGAAAGAGGCTCCAGATTTTATTTTTGTGTAATTTTAAAATTCCAGGCTTTTGAAAGAGTGTGAGGGCTGGATAATGCAGTGTTTTGGCAGTGTGACGCTCAGGATGCATTTTCCAGACCCCATGTGAGAGTGTTCGAGCACGCTGAGTCTTCTGTGGCACTGCTGAAGGACTATGGAAGATGACAATAAGCCACTGGGGGCTTTGTACTTGCTTGTATTGCCCACAACTGATGTTAGCAAAGCAAAAATACACTCAGCACTGGGTTTCTTTGTAGTGGAAGCTTATTTCCCCCTGAAGAGACCCCCAAAGCAGATCAGTGCAAATGCAGCACCTCTGGTTAAGGAATGCAGGAACCGGGTTCTCTGACAATTTATAAACACCCAGAGATGCCTCTCTCCTATGTATGTGCCAAAGTCTGTTTAAATCCTCTGGATGCAGGAGGCTGAGCAGTGATGCCTCTCTGAACCCCTCTAGGTCTGAGTTTGCTGGTGGGTGGCTGTGAGGAGGCTGCTGTGTGTGAGAAATCAGACACTCGAGTGGATGCCAGTCGATGCCAGAGGAGCAGGATCCCTGGTACATGCTGTTCCCATCCCTGTGTGTCTGTGTCTCATCCAGAGCATTCTTGGGTGCTTTGAATCAACGATGGCTGATTGCAGGCAGCTAGGCTGCTTTTTTGGGTTATTTTTCTTGATGTCAGATGCACTTGGACATCAGAGGTCCCAGTCTTCTGTAGGGACCTCATGCCTATTTGATGACATGTTTGAGTGCTGCTTAAAAAGGAGAACCAAGAGAAGTGAAAAGAATGAATCCAAAGAATTAAAGGGTAAAAAGGGATGGGGAGACCAGCTTAAAATAAAGCAGCAGTATCAAACAGCAGTATATGGCGATTTGTACTGAGGGGAAATAAATCCAGTCTGCGATTACTTCCTGGGAACTTCTCTCTCACTTTTGATACAAGGATTTGCTGATTTATTTTTGCCTGTAAATCTAATTATTTCACTTTAAGTTCTCTGTTGAATGCAGGTTCAGGCTAGGAGAGAGCAAAGGACTATGGCAGTCATCAGCTTAAGAAAGTCTCAGAAACTCAGCCTTGCTGAGATCCCTCATGTTGTTATGAAGATCTGACAGACAGTTACTGTAATTCCTCATAGGGAAAGGTGAATAATGGGGTTTTTTCTTTGCTGCTTTTTTGGCAGTTTGCTCCTGAAACAAAAAACTGAAGGGGGGAGAAAACCCCAATTCAAACAGAAATGAGGCAGGGGGGAAGAATGAAAACGCTTTTTAAATGTGTGGGACCAGAAGGGAACGAGACTAGACAATCCCATCAAAACCTTGAGCTCTGCAGAAGTGCAAAGGGGTTTTTTTTCACAACAGTCTTATTTCACTTTTGGGTTGTTGTGGGGTTTTTCTCCCCCCCCTCCCCGCTCATTTCCTTCTGGATCTGCTTTGTAAACATTTCAACACGAAGCATTACAGTTACGCGCTGGTGCAGTCATGTACTTTGATTCTTCTAAATGTTTCCCGTCCCGTTTTCTGACAGTAACTATCTAATGGATTCAACCTGAATTAATAAACATTGTCAGTCAATCCACTCCCTGAGCACTTTTTTGGTGCCTAATTTTAGTCGGTGTTAAAAGCAACGTCTCGCATCTTTAGTGCCTATGATTGCGGTTTCCTTTACGCTGCACGCGGTTAAAGACAATTCATACCTCCAGTAACACTCACTTGAAGGGTAATGCAGCAGTGGGAGGTAAAAGGAGAAAGTAAAGAGGTTTTCTGAAGTCACCAAGTCAATGAGTAGCAGAAGCACATGGGGAAACCTGCGGGCTTGATTTCCATTCCTGCACTTTCTCACTAGACTGCGGATTAAATATGAAATCTACTTCTCACCCATTAGAATTTTCTCATATGACTTCTACTCCTGCACTTTCTCATTCACACCCTTACTTCTATGTTACTCTTCCTTTAATTTGACTTTCCTAACTCCCCATTTTTTTTGCACATTTTCATCTTCTCTACTCCTCCTGTAGAAATTACTTACGAAGAGGTGAGTGCTAATAACCTGTCTTGGCTGTGCCTGGTGTGACGGATAGAGAAGGAGCAAGGTGGCTGAAGGAGAAGAGTAGTAAAGAGGCAGGGAAGGGGGGGTGATCTGAATTGACTTCAGGTGAAGGGGTTGTAGGACGGACAGCTTGAATTGATGGTCTTGAATGTCTTCTCCAACCTTGATGATTCTGTGAAGGCAGAGGAACTAGCTGCAGGCTCAGAAACCCTCCCTGCAATGGAAATGGAGTCCAGCCCAAACATCTAAAGAGACACACTTTCAGAAGTGTGTCTGAAAGTTGGGACTTGTATCCTTATGAATGCAGGAGCCAAATGAAGAGCAAAAACAGAGCTGGGAGATGTGTGAGCAAAAGGGAACCAGCAGATTCTTCCTCTTTGCTGGGACAGGATGCGGATGTTTAGCCCTTGATTTACCTGGATGAGTTTGTGTGCTGGGACTTCTGGTGCTTGCATACAATCAGATGTGAATGTGCATATGCAATGAGACAGGGGTTATGGGTGCTCTCTGAGCACTGGGTGTTGCGTGCTGGCAGGGATTAGACCACCATCTGCTCAGTACAATGCGCAGCACAGGGTCGGTACCTGAATCTGGGACGTTGCTGGACCTCCTGCTGACTTCCTCAAGTCCTGCAGAATAACGTGTTTGTCACTGGAGCCTCTGTTGAGTGGTTAATGGGCAAAGCTGGTCAGAGCCTTTGGATTCAGGGAGCAGAGGCTGAAGAATCTGTACCTTGGGCTGATAGCTGTAGCTCCCTGAGGAACACAGGCCAAGCACACAGCAGCTGGCGGGGGGGGAAACCATGTTGATGCTGTGGGAGCAAAGACGTTGTCTAGTGTGCAATCCAGGCAGGAGGAGGGAGAAAATTAGGAGGAAGCTTCCTTGAGCTGCTTTGGTCCAAGGATACTGTACCAAGAACGCCAAGTCCAAGAACAGCTGTCTGTCGGTGTAAATAGCCCCGTTAGACACGATAGATAACTTCAGGCTACGTCTTCGTGAGCACAGTAGACTCTAAATACCCGCCTTTCTTTTGGAACCTCCTTCCAAACACCTCTGATTTCACAGGCCAAGCCGGTCTAGCTGTGTTCCTGTTCTGCATTTGATTTACCACTCACAGAAAATGATGTATCTAGCTGGCTATTTATTAACTAATTCCATGGCTGCAGTTGAGGGGAAAAGTCTGTTTATTCCTTCTCCACAGCAGTGTCTCTTTCTCCAGCAGCTCTGACTAGCTGCTGGGTGCCCTAGGGAATGTCAAAGCAGAATTAATTAATCATGACCAGTGATGGAGGTGTTTTTCACATTTGGATTTGGCCAGCTGATTGCACAGGATCTTTGTGGGAGTCAGGCTGTTGAAGAAACAAATGTGACGCCTGCTCTGGATTGTTTTCAGACAGAGTCACTTTGGGGAGGCTGCAGAGGCATCTATCAAGCAGTGGGGAAAAGTCAGCAGTGAGCAAGCCGGTGGAGGGGGCTGCTTGCTCCCTTTGGCAGGAGGACACCATGCCAATGGAACTGTAAACTACAGTTTATCATGTCCTGTCCTTTTTCCAGCCTCAGACAAGCTGTGAATCTTTCTGCATCCGTAAGAAAATCTTCTGAGCTTTTATTCTGAATGTTGCCTTTGGAGCAGTAGGAGTTGTGATGGCACCTGGCACAAGCCAAGCTGGAAGTTGCCCCTTCAGCCTGCCCACGAGTGATGGCAGTGCTGGCCAACTGCACAGGTTGTGCTGAAGCAGCACTGTTTGTTTTACAAATAGCTCTGCATTCTTCCAGACCCTCTTCCCTCCCTTTGTAGAGCCTAGTGGAGCATGTGCTCTTCTTCCTGGTCAGTGATTTCCTCCTGGCAATGGAGAAAGGTCAAGTGTCCACGCCAATTCTTTTTGAGCTGTCAGCAGCCTTCAAATCCTCTGGCAATGAAGGGCTAATGATTTGCAGTGTCTGGCATGGATTGGCAAACTCTCCCTGCAGGAGCAGTCCTCCTTTCCAGAGTGACTCCACAGTGTGGCTTGGAGTAATGAAGCAATTCCCTCGAGGGCTCTTCCAGGGGGTGAATCAGTGCTCAGTTGTGCTGGCACTGTCAGAGGGATGGGGCTGCAGGATTGCACATGGGCTGATGATAAGGGATAAGATCAACTTTCAAGTAAATAATCCAGATCTCAGAATTCATCATCCTCAGATGTCTTTTTCTGCCTTCATCTTTTTTCCGTTGTTGTCTACTGCAGAAACAAATGGAGGCACTTTGCTCCTTTCCCACCCCAGAGATGAGGCCACGTGTAAAGAAGCGTTGGCTGGGAAGGAGCCATTTACGGGGTGGGGAGGTGATAACCTCAGCTTTTAATGGAAGTCTGAGACTCCAGCAGTAGTCACTATTAGCAAAAAAGCTGTAATCCGTAGTGACAGGCCAGCTGGAGTAACAGTAGACATAAGCAGGCGAATCTGCATGCAGAGGTGCACTTGGAGCAGCTGTGTGGGGGAATTCAGATGCCAGGCTGCAGCAGAGCTGTGCCCCTCTAAGAGGAAGAGCAGACAGAAAAGCTTCAGATACTTTAAATAAAGCCCCAAAGATTTAGGATGCTTCTTTGTTTTATTCCCAGTGTGCAAACCACCCCTCGGAGTCCTTGTGCTGGTTGGTACCAACCCTCTCTCCAAGGGGTGCTGCAACGGGAAGGAGCAGCCCTTGCAACCCATGTAAGCTTCCTGTTAGCCTGATGAAAGTGAGGAGAAGGGAAGCGAAGGTGGTCGTGCATAGCCACGCTCTGCTTCCTGCTCCATCCACCATCACAGGCAGCCTTGGATTAGGGACCTGCTTTCATGTCTGTTGTTCTGTGGGCCCATTTAAAGGGACTCTCTGTCCTGTCTGCACTGAGCCCTGCAAACAGGTGCTGGCAGCACGACGTGCACAGACCTCGGCACCCAGACCTGCTGCCCTCCATCTCTTATCGACTGCAGCAAATGCACAAGGGCCTCTGGGGACATTTTCATCCATCAGATGAAGAATCGATGGAGCTGTCTGGATACCCACTCTGCCCTGGGTGGCCACTGGCTCCCTTTTGCCACTTGCCCTGCCCTTTTGTGTTTTTAACCCACTTCTGTCACCACCTAGACAGACAGGATGGCACAAATTCAGGGCTAGCAATTCCCTGCTGCTACACACAGAGGGGCAAAAATATGGTTTAAAAGGATTTAAAAAATCAGAGTTTCAGGGAGGCAGGCTGTATCTTTTAAAAGCCCATAAGTGGTTTGGAAGCCACAGGTCCCAGGAGGTCAATAGTATTCAGACCTCTAAATCCCTGATGCTCGTGAAAACATTAGAGGAAAAATTCCACCTTGGGAAAAATCTGTGTTTTCTTTTTTACTCCATTTTTTTCAAAACAGGCAGAGAATCTGGTTTTTCTGCTGTGCATAGGGGAGCGGAGCTGTGCAGTGCAGTCTCTGAGCTGGCAGAGCTGCTTGGGAACTGGACACACTATTTCCTCAGGAAATTCTTACCTTCTGATTCGGGGTTGGTTTTTTAAGCTCTGCTCTGAATGAGAATCGTGCCGCTGTGAAGCTCTTGTGGCCTCGAAATTCAAAGCAAGAACAATCTGAGACTATCAATGATGTCTTCTGCTTCCAAGGTATTGCAGCACAAAAATGCTGTGGGGAAATATTTAGCATTGTGTGGCGTTAATACAATAACTTGAGAATCTCAATGTCTTGTTTCTGTGGTGCTGAAGCTCCACAATGCTATAGGAAATATTTAGCATTGTACAATGTTAATACAATGTTTTGAGACTATCAATATCTTCTGTTTGTGTTGTGCTGAAGCTTTACAATGCTATAGGAAATATTTAGTGTTGTAAAAGGTTAATACGATCACTGAATCACAGAACATTAGGGACTGGAAGGGACCTTGAAAGATCATCTAGTCAAATCGTCCTGTCAGAGCAGGATCACACTGGAGCATCTCCAGCTGGGTTTTAAATATGTCCAGAGAAGGAGACTCCACAACCTGCCTGGGCAGCCCTCTCTCACCCTCACCGTGACAAAGTTCCTGTTCTTATTTGTGTGAAACCTCCTCTGTTCCAGCTTACACCCATTGCCCCTTGTCCTATCACTGGGTACCACTGAGCAGAGCCAGGCTCCATCCTCCTGACGCCCGCCCTTTCCATGTTGATCAACATTAATGGGGTCACCCCTCAGTCTCCTTTTTTCCAAGCTAAACAGACCCAGCTCCCTCAGCCTTTCATCATTAGGGAGATGCATCACTCCATCATCTTTGTGACACTGCGCTGGACTCTCTCCATCAGCTCTGTGTCTTTCTGGAACTGAGGGGTCCAGAACTGGACACAATATTCCAGATGTGGTCTCACCAGGGCAGAGCAGAGGGAGAGGACAACCTCTTTCGATCTGCTAATCAACCCCCTTCTGATCCACCCCAGGATGCCGTAGGTCTTCTGATTTGAGATTCTCAACATCTTCTGTTTCTGTGGTACTGAAGCCCTACAATGCTATAGGAAATATTTAGCGCTCTGTAATGGCAACGCATCTAATAAATAACCCACCGTGAAATACTTCGTGCAGCCTATAGCATATTTGGAGCACGCAGCAGTACAATACAGGATATATAAATATGTCATAACAAATTAATTGAAACCCCATAAAAAGAATGTGTTTCTCTCCTCCCATGTAACCGAAATGAAGGTAGAAAATCAAAATGTGTTTTGACACTTGAAACATAGAAAAGTTTGTCACGATTGACACGTTCCCATGCAACGCTTCCATTTCCAGAGAGCTGCGTCCTCCTGCGAAAAACTGTGCTGTCAAAATTTTTTGACCAGCTCTCCTTGCAGTCTATCTAAACAGACAAGCATCACAGCCAAGGCTCTCAAACGCTCCAGGTGGTCAGGAGATAGATTTAGCACAGAGCAGAACAGTCGCGGGGAAGGAAATAAATAAAGCTCACAGCTAGAGGTGGCCTTAAACTTGGGTATGGAACTGCTTTTGTGTTTGAGATGCTCAGACCTGAGTGGTTTTGGACTTTAATCTGAGCAAGGACTGAGTTCCTTTGGTTTTTTAGCAAGTCTGTGTTGCAGGAGGTTTTTAGCAAGTCTGTGTTGAGGGATCAAGGCACTGGTGGAGGAGTCTGTTTTTGATGGTGAGGTGCCAGGGCAAGATTCTCAGCATCCTCTGTGAGTTTTCAGTTCTTGGCATTGGTTGGGGTCTAGCTAGTAACAGCCCTTTGTGTTTGACAGGTTAACACTGGTTAAGTGTGAGATGCCTTTATTTTCCGTGCACCCCTCTGTGTCGGTGGAAATCCCATTCTTATGGAATGGGCTGAAATGCAGCGCTGCAGGTGGATTGGCTCTGGGGTTCAAGGCTGGTGAGAACGGCTTTGCTTAGGAGTTCTCCCACTCAGATTTTAAATCTTCTCATTATATAAATGCAGTTTCAGGTTAATTTGAGCTTCTAATTTAATATGCTGTTCTGAATTAAGAGTTAATATGATATTTGATTATCTTTTTGCAATGAGATCCAACCCAAGGCTCATTGACTTCAATAGAACTTCCAGCAGAACCTGTGACTGCAGAGCCTGCGTAGATGCTTGTTTAGAGTAGGAGACCTACACTCAATATTTTTGCCTTCTGTTTCAGAAGCTGCTGATAAAATGGTGTTATTTGGGGACATCACAAGCTTTAACTCACACTCCTAGCCTGAATTTAAGTGCCTGTGCATTGATGTACATATAACTAAGCCTAGATGGAAGGGAAGGACAGTAGAAGGAGCTGAACCTGGGTGTTTGCAGCCCCAGACCAGTGTCTGTGCCCTGAAGGAATCCATCCTAAATACTTAGGTCAGCGATTCATCTAACACACCTCCAAGTCACTGTGCAGCATCCATGGGTAGCTGCAGGAGTATCAAGCCCAGGTCCTCACTCTGGTTCTAGCTGCAGCTCTGTTCCTCTGCAGAACTCTGAGCCACGTTGTCCTTGGAGGGTCTCACCAGGTCTCCAGAATGTCCTGCCAGGACTGTTGCACAAGGGTCTAAGGCAGTGGCTGCAGGAGCTGGCATGGCTAAATACACAGAGATTTTTATGGCCACAGCAAATTCTTCATGTGTTCAGTGCGATAAGAGAGAAGAATCTGCCCAGGGATAGAATTTGTTGCTGCCAACAACTGGAAGTTCCGTTTCCCTCCCCTCTTCAGCTGCCCCTGGTTCCCTTGGCTTCACCGAGCATGGATGGCGGCAGAACCTGGTGCCCATAGGAAGTGCTGAGTTAAATGGTGCTTTTCATCCTGGCAGGCAGGGCTGTCATTATCCAAGCAGCAGGAGCTGCACCAGGAGAAGCAAAGGCCTGTGGATTTTAACTCCTTCTGCTCCTCCAGTAGGAGCTGAGGAACAGAAAAGATGCAGGTCAGCAACTAAACTTCCTTCTCAGGAACAAGAAAACCAAGGGGATAAATCATTCCCAAGGATCATTAGGTAACCTCAGCTTCTTAGCATCCCCAAATCAGCAGTGTTAGGCTGCATTTCCCAAACCCTGTGAGCAGGCTCACTCCATGTGGCTCTGATGGTAAAGTCCCTGCCCAGGAAGGAACTTCAGAACTACAAAAATATTGCAAGGACTGTCAGGTGTGGGATAACAGTTGACCTTTTGGATTGAACGTTATATTATTGCTCTTCAGGGCAGTTCTAGCATCGATTATGTTGCTCAAGGCTCTCTGCTTACAGGTCCAATTCATTGCAATGGAATATATTAGAAAGGCAAGACTGGCACATGGAATGGCAAAGGCATGAAAGCAAAATCCAGGGTTTCTGGACTCTCTCAAGGACATCCTTCAAACTTAGTTTTCAGATTACTCTCAAGAATTTCCAATTAAGGATTGTAGGGCTTAGTCTGATTTCTCTGGAGCTTATGGCATGTGGTTCGCAGGTGTTCCTCCTTCCCAAAATGCAAGAGAGGTACTAAATGAATGTGGACACTTCCTTTTGGGCATAAATTACCAAATCTATTTCGGCTCAGTCAAAACAAACCCTTTAAGAAAACCACTTTGTGTTGATTTTTATTGTATATTACTCAACACATAATGAGAAACAAAACACAAGCTCGAACCAATCCTTTCCAGACTGAACACTCGACACATTCTGTTCCGAAGAAAAGCTGACTTTATCAAAATGCTTTCTTTTCCCCTTAAATCAACAAATTTCTACAAAGTGTTTTGCCTCTGATGAATTGGCATTTTTCTGACATATAATGAGCAATCCAAAAAAATTCTAAGCATCTCTGTGGCAAGTTTTAGCTAATTCTGGAACGGTAGCGCGAAGGTGCGTAGGAAGGGTACTGCAAGGAGACGTAGCGTTGAGCTGAGACAGAAGAGATTTGGGTTGAGTTCCTGAAGCTGTTATAAAATGATCTGGAACAAGCCATTAATCTACGCCGTGTCTCAATTCCCATTCTGCAGAATGGGCAAACCAGCACTTCCTCATCTCCTGAAGCTTCTGCAAGGATAAAAATCTATTAGCACGTAGGAGATTGCTGGACTTTGGTATGAGGTGTGTAAATACTGCACAAGACAGAAGAGTTGCGTTTTTGCGTAAGTTAGAATTAAATTACGGGGAAGTGGGCTAGCTTGGACAATAATTTAGTAACAGTAGGAATCATTTCAAGTTTGGAGCAGTGTTTAACAGAAATCACTGCTCACCACCCACCGCATTCATTTTTTTTTAATAAGGGGCTCCGAAAAGTGCCATTTATCATTATTATTATCATCTACGTTCATTCTGTCTTTGCCACTTCACAAATGAGAGGAGTTCCTCACAAACATCTACAAAGCTAGCTCATTATCCAGCCTCCCTATTTATAACTCTCATTTATGACAATAGCTATCAAAATCTTGCCAACAGTAGGGCTGCTGGTGTGCTGACACCACTGCTCCACAGCCCGCTGAGCGGTATTATCTCACTGTTCCCTTGCGTTCCCCCATCTGTCCTCGGCCATCTGGTGTCCTTGGTCTTCTAATTAGATTGTAAGCTTTTTGGGGCATGGACCGCCTTTCTGGTTTTTGTGAGTACAGCACTGAGCATGACACCGTTCCGGTCTCAGATTCAGCAGGACCCTCTTCAAAATGTGATGCTGCTCCACACGCCTCTGGGCACGTGCTGAAAGTCCTTTGAATTCAGTTCCCAATCTACTGAGCGCTGCTAGATGGATCCCCATCCTAAGCAGAACCTTGAACCAAGTGCCTGTGGATCACACAATCACAGAACATTAGGGATTGGAAGGACCTTGAAAGATCATCTAGTCCAATGTCCCTACCAGAGCAGGATCACCTAGACCAAGTCACACAGGAACATGTCCAGGTGAGTTTTAAATGTCTCCAGAGAAGGAGACTCCTGGATTTCAGAGAAGTGACTTTGGCACCTTGGGTAGCAGATTTATCTTGAGGGTTAATAGAGTTTAAATCTCTCTGTCCAGCACTTCCTCATGGTGCAACTTGACGCTGGAGGTTGCACTCCTACCACAGTCCTTTGCTTTCAAGCTGCCTCTCATCCTATCTAATACCACCAGTAGTTTATAATTAGCTGAAGTGGGGGGACAAACAAGCTGCAAACAGGTAGCTGGTCGTTACTGGTGTGATCCTCGCCTTGTTGCAGGCAGGGAGTAATTAGAGTTTCTGCACAAAACTCGCTCCCTTTAGGTTTGGTTGAACTGCCTTAGCAAGGAAGGATTTGTAGGGTGGTTCTGGTTCACTGAATATTCTGACAAGTTGTAAGCAAAGTGTTGACAAACTGAAAGGGAAAAAAAAACCCCCAACCCTTTTCTCCTCTAAGTCAATTGGGGTCAAAAGAAGTATTTTTATAGCTGTTCTCCCTTAAGAGGCTGGAAAGACAAATCAGAAGGAGAAAAAGAAAAAGCTCTAGTAGTTTCAAATGGAGATTTGGAAGTGTTTCCCCTTGGTGCTCTCACAACCAAGACACTTACATCTCCCAATCATTATTTTTTTGAGCATGAACAGTCTGGCAAAAGTGAAGTGAATTTGTGGACTGTGCTTGTATTTTTGGAGAGATATTTCTCATCCTCAGTCCTTGCCTTTCCACACCCAAGAATGTTCCAGCTGATGAATGTCCTCCTAGGCTTAACCACTCATGTGTATTTTAAAGTGAGCTGGTTAAAGAACAGGGGCAGATTTATACTCTGATCTCAGCGCAGAATTGCTAAGGTTTGGGGAGGGATTTGGTCTTTTTAAGCTTGGAGAAAAGGAGACTGAGGAGTGACCCCATTAATGTTTATCAGTATGTGAAGGGTGGGTGTCAGGAGGATGGAGCCAGGCTCTGCTCAGTGGCACCCAAGGATAGGATAAGGGGCAGTGGGTGTGAGCTGGATCAGAGGAGGCTTCACATCAATATGAGAAGGAACTTCTTCCCAGTGAGGGTGACAGAGCTCTGGAATGGGCTGCCCAGGGGTTGTGGAGTCTCCTTCTCTGGAGGCATTTAAAACCCACCTGAATAAATATGTTCTTGTGTGACTTGGTCTAGGTGATCCTGCTTTGGTGGGGGGATTGGATTAGACGATCTTTTGAGGTCTCTTCCAACCCCTAACATTCTGTGATTCTGTGATCACTGCCTGAAATGGACAAATCCCACTTCTGTAAAGAAATGTCTTTGGCATCGTTTGGGATTGTATGACATTGCATGCCACAGTCATCCACAGTGTCAGAGCTACTGCTGAACTGCAGCTCCATCTCTGACTACAGTCAGGTATCCAGGTCTGTGGTCTGAGCTATAAAGACATCTAGGTCAGAAGTTGCCAAAATCTGTTTTCACAGAGCTCAGGTTTATTTACAGAAGTTCCTATGACTTAACAAACCCTGGCAGATTGGCTTCCACATCCCTTTCCATCCCTGTTCCATGTTTTCCCCTGACACAGAAAAGACGTCCTCATCTCGGTTGGATTGCTGGCCAGTGTTCCAAAGGACATCTAAAGGTGCTCTGTGTGCATTAGCTGCATCCCAGCTCCTTCATGAGCCAGCTCTGAGTTAGTGCAGGACATAACTCTTAATTGCTCCAGTTGCACCCAGCCACCTACCATGAGTGAGATCCTAACAGCATGAACACAGAGTTAACTTAAACGAGGGAGTGAGACATGTCCCTGCCCCTGGCAGGAGGTTGGAAATGGATGATCTCCAAGGTCCCTTCCAACCTAAACCATTCTGTGGTTTCTATGATAGTTGAATAAAACCCGGAAAAGCATCTCCTGTACTCAAAATTAAGGGTACGCTTAAGCTGTTTGCAGAAATGAGGTCAGACGTTTGTCACTTTCCAGGGTCGAGCTCTAAACTAACATAAGCTGTTTTCATCTCTCCCTTGACACTTCAGTCTCTTACTAATTTATCAGCATCCTAAAGCAGTGTGTGAAGTTGCTGCAGAACAGAAGTGCTTCGGATACAAATAGCAATTGTTAGCCTCTTCCCTCTGGTAAATGGCAGCAGGCAGAAACCTCTCTCAACCTGCCAAGAACCAAATGTGGGACACAAGGAAGAATTATTGGTGCATGAAGCTTAAAGAGATAGGGGACTTACTCTTTACTGCAAACAATGTGTCCAGTGATTTCTCCTTCCTGACTCTGCATTTCTGATGGAAACAGTGTGCAACGATGAGCAGGAGAAAACAGAAGGGATGTGTGCAAGGCCAATTTGAATCTAATAGAAGGGATGAATGAAAGGTGCAGAGGTGAGAAGAAAGGTACAGAGGTGAGAAGAAAGGTAGAAAATCCCAGGAGATAGAGGAGTAGAGGTGTGTTCACAGCAAATGGTGGAGAGTCAGAGCTTCTGTATTCTGCCTTCATGTTTATAGCAGTGGTTTAGGGCTATGCAGCCTCCCTTTCTGAGTGACACAGACCTTGCAATCTCATTTTGTGCAAAATCTATCATTCTGAGCTACCCCACTGTATAAAAATTACCTTTTAAGTGGCTAAGTAGACACCCAGCTTTATTCCTTTCTTCTTATTTCAAGAAACAATGGGAGCAACAGCACTTGCCTGCCTTACTAGAGTGCTGAGAGCTTTAATTAATGTCTCTAATTCAATTTGAACTCCTTGGATAAAAGGCACTGCTTTGTGACAGCAAAGGTATTGCCTAAAATAGATTATAATTAACACACAGATATCAATCACGGTGAAATTAAGTGCACGTTCAAACACAACTTGCACTTTACAGAAAGTACTTGCCTATTTTTCCTTCAAGAATCCTGACGACTCGTAAGACAAGGAACATTGAATGTTCCAGGCTGAATTCAGATTAGCGTGAGGCCATGTGAAACCACCTCACACACTAAGAGGGGCTGCAAGAGAAACCTCCATCTGCGCTGATGGATGGGGCCTTGGTGGTGGATGGAGCTGAAGCTGTAGTGTGACTCAGAGTTGGTGAACCCAACGTTTGCTTCTCCCAGTACTTACTGACTGCGGACTGTAGCCTGGGTCCTGGCTCACCCACGGATCGTGTGTGTTAGCAGATGTGACAATTGCATGATCGTGTTTGTTGATGTGAATCACAAGGACTCCCATCACTGCGATGCTCTGCAGCTCTTCTGAGTGGAAAAGGGTTTTGTAGTTTGGATTTTTTTAACTCTTGCCTCACGGAGCTTGCTGACAGCTTGAGACGGTTGTCACTCATAGCTCATGGCATGGGAACAGCCAGGGAGCTGTGTGGGCAGCAGGAGTGGGTTTTGCTGGGTGCTATCCCCAGTCGATATCCTCTCCTGCAAGTTCATGGTTCAAGTAGTCAAAAAATGCTCGTGTCTCCGTGCTGATCACTGAAAAGTGAGGCAACAAAGGCATGTGAGGGCATTGCCCAAAATCACAGTGAGTGTCTGACGAAGAACCGAGCAGAGTGTTGGATTCCTGGATCAAAACCCAGTGTCTGACTCCCCCCCTCCCCTTTAGTGCAGAAATTGCTTCTGTGCCAGATTTAGCATTTAGTTAATCTTGGTCTCCTACTCAAGGGCTATTCGCTAGGAGACATCACCTCCCTGCCCCTTCGTCCTCCGCAGAACATTTCTTACATCAGCAGAGTCCCATAAAGACACCAAACAAATTAATTTCAGATTCAGACTTGTTAGGAGTTAGATTGAGTGTGCCTCACAATATTGCCTCAGACACAAAATAATCCCGCTTTAGTAAGCTCAGAAGCTTCCACGGGGACCAGCTCCACGGTCTGTATTAATCTTTAATGCGAAACAACATCTCTACAGCAGCTACAGGGGGGAAAAAGATACTACTAAAAAATTAAAGTTGATGGTGTGATAGTCGTCTAGACCCAACTGCGCTCCACCGTCCCCCATTGCCTCCGGCACCATTCCCAGCTCTCAGCACTGATACAGCAGCTTCCAGACTGGAGATGCGTCCGCTTCTTCTAGTGATCTCCAGGCGTGTTCTCCCTATGTCTTAACCCCTCGTTAAGAGCCATCACAGCTCTAATCATGCTATATATGACTCTAACTTTGACCTAAAAGGAGAGGGAGGGAGGATGAAGAGGAGCGTGTGTGGAATTAGTGATTATCTCCTCTCTGTGATAAGCAAATATTTCCCCAGTGTATGAAGGGACAGTCACAGGGGGATTTCTCTGAAACCCATTTCGTTTGGTTTTTCTCCTGTTTCAGCTCACTCTTGTGCTGTGCTGGGCACTAGAGGTGAGCTATCTCTCCACTTTGCTGTGTAAAAGCTGCCTTCCTCATTGCAATAGAAATTCAATACAAAGTGGAATGATTAAAGGAAAACTGATCCAGGCTGGCTGATGAAGTAGTATGGACGAGTTTAATGAACAGACAAGCAAGCGAGTTTGGACAGTGTGTACAGAACAACTGATCGTTATCAGCAGCAAATCTGCATACCCTAATGGCAAATATGCTGAGCTTGCAGCTGCTTACTGGGACTGGACTGTGCTGCAGATCTGCAAAGAGCAGCAAGGCAGAGGAGTAGCCTGGATGGAGGGGCAGCAGCAATGAGCTTCTGAGCTGGAATTTGGAAAAGCTGAGGGTGGAGTGTAGCTGGGAGTAATCACCTCCGGTTCATGACCACTCTGAGTGGAAGCAGACATGTGCTGCAGCCCCCTTGGAATGTGCTGTCTTTGCTTTAATGTGGGGCTAGGAACCACTCAAACCCTGGGTTCATGAGGTGAAGTAGAACCAGTGCTTTTTGAGAGGTGAGGGACTAAAGCACCAGCAGCTGACACATTTCTGGGTGAAGCAGGAGTCAGCAGTGAAGGCTCCAGAACAGGATCAGCATCCTCAGTCAGGAGCTGTGGGTACCACCAGGTTCAACAACAGTAACATTCTACCAGCAACTGGAAAGAATCTTGTAAGTGCCCAACAGGAAAAGCAAACATTCGCAGACTTTCCCAGCCTTAATTTTGTTCGTTTCTTCATGTCGTGCAACAGCCGACTCTCATTTTTAACCAGACTTACACAACTCTGTTCCATCAAGTGCTGCTGAGCTGGGTGCAGCTCCCCAGGCACATGCTGTGCACACGTGCGGACTCCCACACGCTCCGGCACTCGCACACACTCGGCGATTGTGCTCCCCGTCGCACTCCCAGGTTCACCCCACCCGCGCAGTAGCTGTGCACAATCACTGCCATGGGCTGCAGCTTTGCCGTGCTCCCCGTGAGGGCTCCTGGAGCGGAGGAGGCAGCCGTGCTGACCACAGTGCTGAAACCTGCTGGTCTGTACTGGGATGCTCACCCCAGCCAAGGTCTCGTGTTCACGCGCATTGCTGTGGTTGTACTCAGCGCCTCTAGCAACACTGCTTTGGCTTCTCCTATGCTCTTAGAAGAACCTTTTCTCTCTGGGAAATACCAACTTTTGGTGTCCTTTTGGTGAACCCAGACTCAAACCCAGAAGTGTTTCTGGAGATGCACAAACAAGTCTGAGCCTACATCCTGCTGTAGCAGAGCTCTGTGTAGCCTGATTTCTCCTGCTTTAGATTAGCTACAGTCTTTCCTCAATATATTCTGCAGAAATAGGTGGGATTGACTTCTCCTGAGGACAACTTTTGGCCAGGTTTGTGCTCCCAGAGTGGGGCATGCAGCCTCCAAATCACTCTGGTGCCCAGGCATGCCCACTGTGTTGGTACAACTTCCACAACCCTCAGCAGGGAAGCCAGATGGACAGGAGGTGGGCAGGAGGAGGAACACATCCTGAGCTTCCACGAAGACTTTTTAAAGAGCAGCATCAGCAGCTCCCAGTGCTGAGGAGCGCAGCCCAACACGTCAGGCTGTGGTATGGAAGCAGAAGGGGAGGGGACCTGTGCCTGGAGCAGGGTGCCAGCCAAGTCAGTCACTCACCTTCCACCAACAGAGCATGGGGCTTCATGGGCAGAGGGGCATAGTGCCAGCAGCACGACTGCGGAGGAGGGTGATCTAACGGCTGCAACACTGGAAATGGGAGTCAGGAGGCGAGGGCTCTCTTCCAGCTGTATCTGTGGCTTGCTGCGTAACCTTTGGCAAGGCATTTCACCCCTCTGTTTCCCTTCCCACTCATCATATGTCTTGTCTGTTTGGCCGATAAATGCTTCGGGGAGAGAGGCTGGCTCGTGGCAGGGCTGTCGGTAGCCATTGTGTGACGGGGGTGCAGCAGGGCGGCCGCTCTCCCATCATGTGAGCGACAGTGTGCCCTGCACCAGGTGGTGTGGAGCATCCGCTCCCCAGTAAATCTCCACACCCGGGGTGTGTGTGTGTTCAGTGTGTCACCCTGTGGAGCCTTGATCTCGGGAACAGCCTGGAGGTCCTACCGTAATCGAAACAGCAGCAGACCCTCTCCCCCTCTACCAGATACACACAACCCCCAAACACCCAGGAGAGCAGGTTGGGGTGATCTTTATCTTTCAGAGTTTGGCAGGGTTCCACAGTTGTGTGTCTGCGTCCCCCCACGTGTGCTCGTCGCTGCAGCCTGGGTAATTATTTTGTTTTATTTCTTTTTTGGCAGCACTTTAAAGTAAGAGCTGGGTCTTTATAGATTGCTCAGGTTGCATGGAGTATGGATTACAGATCATCAGAGAGACATGAAAGCAGAAGACACGTTTCTCTGGCACAGCATTAAAGGGACAATAAAGGGGTAATTGTAGCCTAGGGTGCAGCCACCTTCTGCGCCCAGCTTTCACTCGTCTTTGCGGCAGTGCGGAGAACTTCACGAAGGAAATGATGGAAAAGCTGTGGTGAAGATGTCTTAGGTCAGGACCTGGTTATTTCAAAGGTGATATATGCTCAGGAGGTTAAAGGCACCGCTTAGGTACATGAATAAAACACTACCAAATACTCTGAGCTGTAACACAGGCAGGCTAAAGTCTTTTAAAACTTGATTTTTCTTATATCTGTTTTCACTTTGAGAGACAGTTGTCAAAGGATCAAAGCAATTCCTGTTTTTAAACTCCCCTCTTTCTCTCCCTCCTCCCTCTCCTCCCCTCCATTTCTCTCTCTCTCTCTCTCTCCTTCCCCATCTTCCCTATCTCTTCCAACAGGACTCCACAGAATGGAGCAAGAATGAGAGGAAAAAGGCAGACAGAAAAGCATGAACTGGAGGCTTGTTGAGTTCCTCTACCTCCTTGTTATATGGGACCATATACTAGTACAGCCCTCCCACCAGGACCCAGCTGCTACCAACCAACATGTCTCCAAGGAGTTTGATTGGCTTATTTCAGACAGGGGGCCTTTCCATCACTCACGGAGCTACTTATCCTTTGTGGAAAGACATCGTCAAGGATTTACAACCAGATATAAAATATACAGGTAAGTCGGTTTCCTATAGCACCTGTATCTTTGATAAGTTGTTAAATGGTGGGAACTCGGCCAGTTCCCGTGGGCTCAAGGCTTGTAGTCAATGGAAGATGCATCACTGCCCCCACTCCACCTGGAAGCACTTCTTTGGCTCTTCATGGTCCTCAGCTGGCAATGTATGTTGGTTCAAAGGCTCGGATGTAACGTTCTGGTAGTGAGATGAAGGCGCCGCAGTACCATGGCAATGTGCACATCAGAGGTGACATAAAAAGGGACCAAGGCTGTGTTTGTGCTGACAGGGAGGTTCATGGGGAGCCTCTCAAACATGTTTTTCAAACCTGTGTACCTACGGACAGGCCAAACCTCAGTCACACATGTGAATTGCTGATAGCCTAGGTTCCCATGAGCAAGGACAGGAACAGAGGTGCAAAGACACAGCAGTTCTCACACCACTGTTCAGGAGCCTCAGCTGGGTACTGCCTGCCACAGACCTCCGCACATTAGCTCCATGTACGAGTCACACTTGCCCCTAGTGATACTAATTTAAAAGTCTCCCAAGGAAAAAAAATCACAGAAAGTAGCCAGAATTTGGATTTTCCATTTCCTTCTAGATTTCAAAGCCTTTGCTGTTGGCTGTTTCAAGCTCTTCTTGCCAGCTGTGATACCCAGAAACGCTTCTATTTTCCCATTTTGCCATGAAAAGCTGGGATGCTCGTATGAGCCCCCAGTTAAAGCTGCAAACACTTTGGAGTGAAGGGGAATAAGCCAGCAAGTGTCATGAGACTTGCACTGAAACCCAAAGAGACTGCAAAACTCTCACACACGTGTGCACATTTACATAATTATATGGTCCTGTTGTGCTCCAGAAAGACACTTGCAAACACGACCATGTAAAGCAGTGGGTAGGAGAGCTCTGGTGAACAGCCTTCTGGCAACACGCATGCAGACACACGTGCGGGAGGGCTGGGGGCTGGGAGGAGCAGGGGAACCACATGTGTGCACTGTTGTCCCACGGGCAGGGAGCCAAAAGCACTTGCAGAGTAGCAGCGATGTGCGAGACAGCATCTACGTGTGGGAAAGAAAAATGAGTTCTGCCTGTCCCATGGCCTCCAGGGAGTGCAGCACCCCCTCCCCTCGCGCCAGCCTGCAGAGCAAGGGCTGATTAGCATGGGATGGAGGTGTTGTCCCGGCTTGTCCTCTTCGTTCAAAACAGCTCTAGGGGAAGACAGCCCCCAAATTACGTTGCCACTGTCTTTTATGTCGCCATGTCTTACATGCTTGCACAGAGCACAGCAAACGTGCCTTTTCAGAAGGACTTTCTTCTCCTGCCCTGCCTGACAGCACAGGCTCTGATGGACACTGCTACTCTGTGCCCCACACCATGCCCCTGGCAGTGGCTCTGCCCTTTGCTAAAGAGCTGTTCAGCCCTGAGTGCCAGCGCAGCAGTCTGCAGGGGCTGCAGAGGGAGAGGCACGTGTGCGATGTATGTGTTCAGACACGTCTAAGGACTGTCACTGCAGGTCAGCCCAGAGATCCATCAAGCCTGGGATCCTGTCTCTAAGAATCATGGAGAAACGGGTCTGGAAGGACCTTGAGAGGTCATTTAATCCATGTCTCTTCCTCAAGGCAGACTCAGAGATACCTGTGTCACATCTGACAGAGGTTTGTGGGCAACCTCTCCTGCAAAGTTTTGTGTGATGGAGAATTCACACCCAGAGCAGGCAGCCTGCGACACAGCCTTGTAGTCCCCACTGTTACAAAGGAGAGAAAGTCTTGTTTGTAGGTGAAACCTGAAATGTCTGCTTTTATCTGCTGTGGGGTGACCTCATTAATGTTGATAAAAATGGAAAGGGTGGGTGTCAGGAGGACGGAGCCAGGCTTTGCTCAGTGTCGCCTAGTGGTAGGACAAGGGGCAATGGCTGTCAGCTGGAACATGAGAGATTCCTCATCAGTACGAGAAGGAACTTCTTCCCAGTGAGGGTGACAGAGCACTGGAACAGGCTGCCCTGGGGGCTTGTGGAGTCTCCTTCTCTGAAGATGTTTAAAGTCCTCCTGGATACGTTCCTGTGTGACTGGATCTAGGTGATCCTATTGTGGCAGAGGTATTGGACTAGATGATCTTTTGAAGTCCCTTCCAATCCCTAATGTTCTGTGATTCTGTGAGGAACAACTTCCCCTTTGGTTTGTAGGAGACTGATAAGAATTTGAAGGCTTATCTCGGTTCAGGATGAACTTAGATACAGGAAGTGTAAAGTCACTTGTAGCGTGGGGAGGATGTAGTGTCCTTCTTCTACCGCAGGAGAAAATGAGCAGCAGCATTTTGCATGCATGAGGATGTGTCTGAGAAGGGTCTTACAGATGGTCACAATGCTAGAGGTGTCACTGTTCACCAAATAAACTGGAGATGAGACAAATTCCACTGAAAGTGGTTAAGGAGAGAGCTTAGAGAGACATAGGAGGACTTCAATGTTGCTTTGCAACGCATTTCATGGGCAAATACCATGCACTAAGCTGAAGGAAGGAGCTGAGGGATGAGTGTCGTGATTTGAGCTCCTGGAAGCTGAGCACTTTGGGACACGCTTCTGGGACTAAGTTTTGCTCTTGCTACAGTCAGCTGAGGAGGAGGGAAAATCCTTATGTGCTTCAGCAAAGCAGATGGAGACATTAGGCAGGAGACTGGCTAAATGTGGAGGGTTATTTGTTCTTAATATCTGGCTTTGTTGGCAGAACTGGTCACTGAAGACCTAGGCCCATGCATTTTGAGTAAGGAGTGTCAAAACCAGCCTAACTGAATTAGAGGAGCCACAGCCAGCTCTAGCAGCTGGGAGCTGGACTCTGAGCGCACACATTCCCCAGAACATATCACTGTTCCGAAACCCACAGGGGTAAAATCTCATTTTGTGGGCTTCTTAAATTGACTTCAGGAATCTGTAAAGCTGTTGGGATTTTGTCAGCTGTTTAATTCCAACACAGAAGCCTCTTTCCTCCCAAATGATGTCTCTCAATTGCTCTTTGCACTAGACTAGCCCAAGGGAGGCACATACTCTGCATTAAGGGTATCACTCCTTCCCTTAGAAAAGCAGCTGATATGAAGCCTGGGAATTTTCTGTGTAGTCTTTCCTTTCAGTGCTCCTTTTCTCCCACATTTATTTATTTATTTATTTGACTGGTTTGTTCTTTTCCTTCACTCAGGCAGTTCCTTGTGGCACCAGTGAGTCTGTTGAATGAGGTTTGACCTGACCACTGTTCTTTTCCTAAGGCGAGTAGCAGCAGACCCTAAAGCAACCACTGCTACCAAGGGTTTGCTGTTGGTGTGACATCAGGCAAGAGGACCTCGCCCGTCCCTAATCGAAACACTGTCACCTGTTTATTGATGATTTCCCCAGTGTCTTGCTGCGCAGGAGCATGGACACAGCACATTAGGAGCGTGTCATGTACACTGCAGACCCTCAGAGGTAAAGGTGCTCTTGGTGCTGGGCAGCTGCACAAGGCAAAATGTGTTGTTTTCCCATTTTCACAAGGGATGTTAGAAAGGAAGCAACACCAAACTAAACATCCAACACTCCTCCTCCCATCACAGCTCAAGTCCAGGAGTCTGTCAGCAGCAGGCAAAGAGCCTAGTTTAGTTAGCAAGGCTAGTTCATTTGCTGCCTAAGCAGAGTTGCTTTAGAACAGCAGAGTGGCTGGTGTCTTTTCATAGGATAGAATCACAGAATCATAGAGTTGGAAGGGACCTCCAAAGGCCATGTAGTCCAACACTCCTACAACAAGAAGGGCCATCACTCACCAGACCAGAATGCCCAGAGCTCCATCCAGCCTGACCTTGAATGACTTCAGGGCTAGAGCCTCCACCAACTCTCTGTGCAGCCTGTTCCAGGGATCCTCCACCCTTAGAGTCAACTTTTTCCTCATGTCCAGCCTCAATCTACCCTTTTCCGTCTTCAGACTATGACCCCTCATCCTATCGTTCCCTGCCCTTGTGAACAGCCTTCTGCAGCCTTCTGATAGCTCCTTTCAGGGATTGGGAAGGTCCCTATGAGGTTCCCCAGAGCCTTCTCCTCTTCAGGCTGAACAACCCCAAGTCTCTCAGCCTGTCCTCGTAAGAGACAAGCAACAGCCCTCCGAGCATTTTCAAGGCCCTCCTCCTGATGGCTGGATCCAGACCTCCCATCCCACACAGATCCCTGTTACTGTCTCCACAGGCTCATGCTGTGTATTTCATTTTGGTAGATTTTAGGTCTCTTTCTCACTAAACTTGGACCACTGGTTTTCCTGGTACCCTGAGCAAAGCTTTGCTCTTCCATGTGACATTAGAAGGAAGGCCAGCAAAGAGGGAGATGTTTTGTGTTAAATCATGAGCAGTAGGGGTAGATACAATTGCATTAAGGAAGCACATTAATCAGCATCGATTCATACTAATAAGGCTGGTTTAGGGGGGGCCTCTGGCAGGAAAACGCTGCTTTGATCATTATCTGTGCACTCTGATGCTAATGCAGATAGGATGGCAGATGCTGAGAGTGGTTTGTGGGATGTCTGAATATTCATTATCACTGTCCTTGTTGTTGTTCCTAGTCATGAGAGCCTTGGGTACTAGGTACTGCACAGATGAAGCTCAGCATGGCTTTGGGACCAGGACATTGCTCACACCACAAAACATTCCTGTAACCACAGACAGTAGTTAACAGCTTCAGCCCACTCCTTTGAAGTACATTGTCACGTTGTCTTCTCCCAGAAACTGATTATTTAGCTATAAGGCAAAGCAAAAGAACAGCAGTTGAGCACTCGAACACGCTGTGCAAATAGCCAGGCAGAAGCACTGGCACAGAGGCTTGTCCCTAGTGATGCTGCTCTGTTTAAGCGAGTTCTAGGAAAAACAAATCATTTCTAGAAGAAGGAGGGCTTTGTCGTTCGGTGTCAGAGGTGGGACACAGGACACAAAGTGGGAAGCGGTGAGATGGTCTTGGGTAGACAGGCTGCCACTGCCAGTTTTCCTACAGTAAAGCAGGGACAGGACACGCTGCCTCGAAAAGCGGGACTCGGAGGTGATGCAGGCAGTAGCTGTATTTTTGCCCCAGGCTCATGGTGTGGCCGTGGATAAGTTCACTCCTGCGTGCCTGGGTTTCCTCCCCACCCCCCCAGAATGGGAGATGACAGCGTTTGTCTGCTCTGCGTTGCTGGGCAGACTTAATTAAATGCAGCAAGACGTTTGAACGTAAGGGACGGCAGCCGTCTAGAGCGGATGATCACACAGTGCTGGAAGGGGAATGTGCATGTACAAGAAGAAATGTGGATTTTCCACGTGTGGGAGTTTAATTCCATTTTCTGAAATGACAGTAGGGACAGGAAAATCTGGCTCTGTATATATGAGAGCAGGGAAACCCTGGGGTATAAAAGGAGATCTGCTCGCCTTGCAACTTCTCCTGCAGTGGGACCATTTAGAAGCTGCCTAATTTCATGAAACCTGCAACTACAGAATACACCCGAGAGCGCTGCCGAGTCTGCTTAAAATGCACCTACTGATTCAAGACTTAGTGGGGGATGTGACAACAAACCAGCCAGTCCTGCCCCGTCCTTCCACCTGCAGAGCGACAGGACAAAACTGGCTGCTTCTGTGCACTCGATAGAGTAAGGTCCCCAGATACAGAAAGAGAAGATACATCTTCTGGGACAGGACAGGCTGTGAGTGACTGGCTGCACTAGCTGCCAAATAAGTCGGTTGGGATGGTGCCTGGGAAAGAAGCACCCTGATATTTTTCTTTTTCCCCTCAGAAAATCAATTAATCAGGAGGGTGGTGCAGGTCTGGAACAATTTGTGAACATAACGTTTCTGGTAACCTCAGCTGGAATTTCACAGTCACAGAACATTAGGGATTGGAAGGGACCTTGAAAGATCATTTAGTCCAATCCCCCCACTACAGCAGGATCACCTAGATCCAGTCACACAGGAACACGTCCAGGTGGGTTGTAAACATCTCCAGAGAAGGAGACTCCACAAACCCCCTGGGCAGCCCCTTCCAGTGCTCCATCACCCTCACCATGAAGACATATCTTCTCATTTATGTGAAATCTCCTGTGTTCCAGCTTACACCCCAATGCTCCTTGTCCATTGGATCCATGGAGAGGTGAGGGATGTTTCCATCCTTGGTGGATTTCAAGGCTTAGCTGGACAAAGCTCAGCTGATGTGCTCAGGAGCTGGTGCTTCAGGTTGGATTAGAGACCCCCAGGGTCTCATCTGACCAACAGTTCTGCGAGTTCCCTGTTTCTCCAATTCAGAGTGGACACTAAACTGGGTGCTCATAAAGGGATTTGCACTGCCAAATGCATTCAGCTACACTCGAGGGTTTTATTTAGTCCTAGAAAACCCACAAATCTGAGCGGCTACGAGCTCTCTAAACACGTCGTTGCCTGGGCAAAGAGAAAGAGAATTATCATAAAGCGAGGGGATCTTTGCACACAGCACAGGCTACAGCTGATTTAGGAACGCACTGGCTGCTCTGCTGCTTAAATTTTCCCTTAGAGGAAAGAAAAAGAATAAAAAAATTAAATAAATAAGAGCAGAAAAGAGACGAATTTGAGCTCACAAAACTGCCCCACAAAACTCGCCAAGTTTTATGGCAGCGCAAATTAAAAACAATGAGGCGGATTCTCTGTGACATAAAGAGGCGAAGCTGTTGACTTCAAGGAAAATACAGCAATTTATTGGCTGAAAAAGGTGTTTGGGCTTATCAAGCACTGCCCATTGCCCCAGGACCTGCGTGCACAGCACCAGGGTTTATCAGGCGCCTTGCCCCGGCTGCCTGGCTCAGAGGACATCAGGAGCTTTATTATGTCTAAGCAAAACACAGTGTGACTCCTACGTTCAGGCACTGCACTTGGACACTGTGGCTAGTGAGTGTGGGGTTTCTGTGCCGGGTTTTAGCAGCTTGTGTTACAGAAATTTTGGTTTTCATGACTGGACTTTCTTAGCAGGATTCATGCAAACCTGTGATTTCCACCAGTGAGGAAATAAACCAACAGAAAAGTAATCTGGCAGGAAAAAAAGGACAATTTAAGATAAAAAATATCTAGAAAGTACTAGAAAAAATTAAATAGAAAAAATAGAAAAGGTAATTTTCAACATGGTCATTTTTAGGGTCTCATCCATTCTATGACCAGGTGGTAGCACAGGGACAAGGCTGTGTATCAGAAAGGGGGTGGTTAGCAGATCAAGAGAAGTTCTCCCCCTCCACTCTGCCCTGGTGAGACCACATCTGAAATCTTGTGTCCAGTTCTCGGCCCCTCGGTCCAGCACAGAGCCACATAGATATTGCAGGGAGTGGAGCATCTCCCTGACGATGAAAGGCTGAGGGAGCTGGGTCTCTTTAGCTTAGAAAAAAGGAAACTGAGGGGTGACCCCATTAATGTTTATAAATATGGAAAGAGTGAGTGTCAGGAGGATGGAGCCAGGCTCTGCTCAGTGGCACCCAATGCTAGGACATGGGGCAACAGGTGTGACCTGGAACAGAGGTGGTTTCACATCAATATGAGAAAGGAACTTCTTCACAATGAGGGTGACAGAGCACTAGAATGGGCTGCCCAGGCTGGTTGTGGACTCTCCTTCTCTGGAGACATTTAAAACCCACCTGGACATGTTCCTGTGCAACTAGATCCAGGGGATCCTGCTGTGACAATGGGATTGGACTGGATGATCTTTTGAGGTCCATTCCAGTCCCTAATGTCCTGTGATTCTGTGATGCTCTCTGTGTGTGTATGGAGGCAGGAATGGAATTCAGGTGACTGGTGAGACTGCTGTTTTCAGCAGCAAAGTGGATTAAAGTTGTATTAAAATGATTGTGACAAATGCATGGTAAATTTTGGCAGAGACAAGGTCTATTAGAGCTGCTTCCACCATTCTTTCAGTCCATTCTTCTCCCACCTCTCTGCTTCTCATTGACTCTCCCTACTGTCTGTCTCTTGCATTGAATTTAATCCACTGGTCACTAGAGCTGTACAAATAATTGATTTTGTGGTTCACTGGTTTTACAGAACAAAAACAACATTAAAAATAGGTTGATCTGAAATGGATGCTGGCTCATGTTTTCTGTAAAATGAAAAGATCAAAACATTTCATTTCAGGCTCAGTGAAAGGTTTAAGCTTTGCTGGTTGTTTTCATGTATTAATCTAGCAAAAAACTTCATTTGGGGTTTTTTTTGGGGGCAGTTTTATGGCATAAAAATTCATCTCAAAACAAAAAGTCAACCGATGCCACCTACAAAAATGTTAGAAGTGAAAAATTCTGATTTGGGGTGTATTTTAGCTGTTTCCACTTCACAGAATCACAGAATCACTCTAGGTAGAAAAGACCCCTGGGATCATCAAGTCCAACCACCTACTCTGCCTTACAAGTTCACCCCTAAACCAGATCCCTCAACACCTCATCCAAACAATCTTTAAACACATCCAGGGATGGAGGCTCAACCACCTCCCTG
Organism: Phoeniculus purpureus; assembly: GCA_028565055.1. Classification (NCBI taxonomy): domain Eukaryota; kingdom Metazoa; phylum Chordata; class Aves; order Bucerotiformes; family Phoeniculidae; genus Phoeniculus; species Phoeniculus purpureus. The sequence goes on along the minus strand of JAOXOE010000784.1, from coordinate 4,314,994 downwards.
GGAAGCCCTTTCCAGTGCCTCACCACCTTTTCTCTGAAAAACCTTTTCCTCATATCAAGTCTAAACCTACCCTGTTGCAACGTCAACCTGCTCGTTCAATTTACGTTAAATTTGCAAGTAGTTTTTTATTCCCTTGAAATAGGAGAGAAATACAGAATGTCTGGCTGTCCTCATTGTTCACTCTGAAAGCTTAAGATTCCCCAGGGTTCCTCTTTGAATTCCCTTGGGTTCAGTTTTTAGTGTCTTAGGATCAAGAAAAAAGCCCTAAGATTTTCCCCAGCACCGCTGGGCAGGGGAGGTAGAGCGAAGCCGAGCGGCAGCATTGCGGCTTTGCCATGGGAAGGTTCTTGCTCGATCAAAATGAAACCGGATGCTGGGACCTGGGTGCTACTGACTGAGACAAATTCTACAACATCGGTGCAGTCCTAGTTCCTTTCTCCCACACATATCCTGGCGAGTCTTCAGCGCCGTTCCAGTTGTTTGAATGCCTGAAGCATCCAAAAAAGCACTGTGACGGTTCTTCTCGAACAGCATCAAGGTGATGCTTTGCGCTGGTACAAATTGATAGGCACCGTTAGGCTTTTTCATCTTTGCTTTGGCTTCTTCGGTTGAGCTGGAGTTGTGCTGACAAGGTTTTCCTATTAGGCTGTTTAAAGGGGACATCAACTTTTATGTTCCCTAGTCAGACACAAGGCTTTTTCAGCAGAGACATCGTGGCAACGGAGGGGCAGAGGGAGCTCAGATGAAAGGAGGCTCTTGCCTCTGTGTCAAATGGGCAATGGGAATCCGTGCAGCATTGCATGGTGAGGAAACCCGACCTCTCCATAGTTGGCATTCTGCATGTAAAGGACTGATGGACGTCGGTTTGCCGTCGGTAGAAGGCTTGCAAATAAAAGCGTGCAAACCAAAAGTGTAAATCCATCTCCACAGCGCCTGCAAGCAGTGGGGCCGTCCAGCGCTCTCCGCAAGGCAAACATTAGTCTAGCAGTGACATTTCTCCACGTTTATGCAACTCCACGCGAGAGCCACGATCTGCATTCCTGTCTCACCAGCTTTCGCTCAGCAGCTTGGCAAACACGAGCCATTCCGTGATGGGTGTAAACCAGCCAGTCCCATCCCGCAGCCTCTCCTTTAGCCACAACCTTCATTCTTCCTGCAGTTGAGGGAGCAGCGCTGGTACGTTCTCTGCATAATGCGTCTTCCGGCGTATGGGCAGCTTTTAATACATTTGCATAAGCAGAATAAAGGCAGGCGAGTGGGGGATGGCAGGGAATGGCTCTGGCTGAGCTGTGCAGTGCTTAGTCCTGGGGGTGTTGGGCTGAGCAGAAAAAGAGCTTGGCCCTCGTCAGGGCTGGAGGAGCAGCTGCTCTGGCTGTGTTTGGATTCAGATGGCGAAGGCTCGCGAGCGTCACTGGCAGCTGCAGAGCTTGACAGAAGGACACTCCTCTTCTTTTCTTTGATATTCTTAAGAACAGAGGGCAAACGGAAAGAGAAATGGCACCGGCCTTTGATGTGCTCAGAGCTGCTAAGATATGGGAACAGAACATCTGGCCAAGCTTTGGGGAAGGGCAGAGCCTCCTAACGTGACCGCCCACGCTCAAGCCATAAGGAATAGTACAAAGCAGTGAGCTGATAAGTTCATGTTCCAATAGGGTGCTTGTGGTTAGGACATGCCAGTTCCTCTGGAAAAGAGCTCGCAATGTGAGCTGTTTGCCCAGAAAGGCAGATCACTAGCTGGTTGCCCTGCCTGCTGACCCAGGTAAGCTCTTAGCTGCATCGGCTGGGCGTTAGCACAGCTCTGCAGTGTTGCAGGCTCAAGCACAAAAATTCCCTTTCTGAATCTGGAATGAAATATTTCAACAGTGCTCCAAAAGCATCCCAGGAGCAGCACAAAGTATTTTTATCACTGAACCTTTCTGAGGAGCTCTGCATCCTGCTGGGCTAGGAAGGAGCTTTCTACACAGACCCCTCCCCTGTTGTGGGGAATCTTTTCACCTCTGCATGGAGGGTTTTGCCAAGCAGAACTCCCAGGCTGCTCCCCAGCACACTGCGACAGCAGTGACTCTGCACGTTCATCTCAGATTCCTTCAGACCAGTGCAGTGTGGCTTGGGAGCCTGTTTGAAAAGCTAACAAGCCAAAGAGAAGCCCTCACTCTTTTCTTGTGAGCAGATTATTAATTCTGCCTTTATCTCAGGCAGATGCTTGTTTCAGCAGAGAAGCTGCTACATTAAAAAAACCAGTTATCCTGTTACATGCATGGCATAATTTTGTTCTGGCACCAGTAGCACTGGGAGATGGCATGACTGTACCTATTATAGGGGTTTGTCTATTTCTGGATCACTCTAATGTTTCCCTTGGGTTTCAGAAAGGGGTTTTTTTTTCCCATTTTTTTCATTTTTGCTGATTGCCACCCACCAGCCTCTGTGAATGGAACAATATATGTCCCACCGGGGCAGTTGGAGCCATCCAGGCTGGTTTCTCATGTTAGATTGCTAAGTCTAGGTGCAGCACCCAAGGATGCATCTGGAAAGAAACCCGGGACCCAGCTTGGCCTGCAGCAGGAAGGGAGAAGGGTTTGGGTCAACTCTTTTGTGCCAGGATCTCCTCTCCAGGCAGTGTGAATTCAAACTCACATGTGGCTGGTGAAAGAGCTGATGCAGCACCGGAAGCTCAGAGCAGCCCCAGCTTGCCCTCTAGAGAGCCCTGGGCAGGTGGTCCCTGTTGTGGTCTTGGCAGTGTTTTAGGCTGCCAGGTCTGTTAACTGGTGATGCTGTTGCTGGTTGCCAAGCCTGGAAGCCCTGTGTGCTGGGGGACTGATGGAACCTGATTCCATATCTGCAGCACCCCACAGCCTTCTACCACTAACACTGACCACCAAGTGTTTACAGGAAGCTTCAAAGAGGTTCCCTTCACCAGAGAGTCATTTCTGTTGGTTAAATACATCCCATCAGGTGAGAAATATTGAGAGGGAGGGAAACAGAGGGGAAGGAACAGGAGCTGCAGATCACAGCAGTATTTACACCCACCCAGCTGGCTGGGCCAGAGGCTCTCTGCAGCAGGGCTGCAGGCAGGTGCTGCCTCCTGCTCCTCCTCCCTCCCTACCAAAATCCTGGCAGCTGCCTGGCTCTCGAATCACTCTGCTTGAATAATACCAGGATCCTCCTCATCGTCCCTGTGCTCTGCAGTGTGGGAAAGCCTCTGACCTGCTCCAGTGCCTGCCCTGAAGGACCAGCCCTGAGGTCTGACACTGACAGCCGGGGCGTAGCAGAGGGATGGGATTCTCTGAAGTATCTGCTCCACATCTAAATCAAAGTCCCGCTGACAGCACAGAGCACTAAACGCCTGCCTGGGGCTCTGCTCCTACAGTCATGTGACGATGTCAGAATTTAAGCTTTAATTAAGAAATGAGTGCAGGGAGAGAGGGAAGAGTCTCTAGCCCTTCAGACTGCAAAAGAAAGCTGGGAAACATGACCCGAGTGCAACCAACATCTGCTATAATGTGCAGCCGGCTCCCAGCAGAGGGGAAAGCAGCCGGGAGAAGAAGCCATTACATTAAATCCCCAAGCAGGTCAGGCCTGCTTGGGCTTCTGTGAGCAATGAAAGAGCTTACCTGGAGCACGAAGAGACTCTGGGAAAGCAGAACTACACCAGCCTGCCTTGTCTGGCTGTATCTGGCTCTCAGGCAGACTTGCAGGGACAAATTTGACAGTAACAGAGCCTCTGCTTGTGACCAACAACTGTTGGCTAGAGGTGGCAAGAACCACCCAACAGCCCTAGTTTCCTGCAAGGTTCTTGCTGAGTTGTGCCCATGAGGAGCAGCACTTTTCAAGCAGCAACAAGGAAATTCTGAGGTTACAGCAGGAGGTGTTTTTTGCCTCCTGGAATTCTTCAGCCCAAACTGAAGGAGATCCTTTGTCATGCCCACCTGGCATGCTGCGTCTTGCTGGGCTGAAAAGTCCATCTTGTGCCTTCAGCAAGGGCAGGGAGCAACTACTCATTTGAGAGACCAGCTGAGAGGCCTCTAGATGCTCTGCATCTCCTGGGAATGGACCTTGGGCAATGTTTATTGAAGAAGAACTGTGCTCTTAGCTAGCACACCAGGGTCTGCAAGTTCAAATATGCTTGATAGCGCAACAACCTCTCATTCCCATGATGGAGTATCATGAAAGCAATGAAAAAACTCTTCCCCTGTACCTGGGGACCTGTCTCAGGACTCTGACTGACTTAGTGATAGTTCTTACAAGCATCCTGACATGGACTCCCCTGCTGATGATGTCTTGTCATTTCTAGAGTAAAAGTGCCCCTTTGCAGGCTGCAAAGGTTTCATGAACTGGTGGTATCTGGCAGGTCTGCTGAAGGATGGACTGGGGTTAAGCACTGATTCCAGCAGCTGAGCATCACAGTGCAGCCAGGTAACTGGTGGCAGGGCTGGATTTGGTGATCTCCTGAGGTCTCTTCCAACTCTGATGATCCTGTGATTCTGTGAACTGACCTTGGGTGAGGATGAACACACAGAGCAGAGGGACACTTCTTCCAGAAGCTGCCTGGAGGTGGAAGGACCAGCACTATATCAGAAGGGTAAAGGTGTTTCCATCATCCTGTTTGCTTTTCCTCTTGTTTCTTTCATACTGGTTCTTTCTCTCTCAGCAAAGGAAAACCTGTCTGTTGAGTATTCAGCATTAAATATTTCAGTGCTCTACCTTCCTGCTCTTGAGCAAAACCCCAGAAAGAACCTTTGGCTCCTCTCCAGATGTCTGGGGCTCTCCCTGGGGAGTGCAGGCACACAGCCTGGGCACAGGCTTATCAGACAGCTTGGTGCACAGGAACAGAGTTGCAGCGTTAAGAGCAAGCAGAGCAGACTGGAATAAGAAAAGAAGGTTGTTAGCTTCATCTCTGTTTAAAGCTAAATGAACAGTCCCCACCAGACTAATATGTTCCCCTCTTATGTCGACTTCTTCCTCTGTTCTTCTCCCCTCATTCCATGCTCAGACCGTGAAAGTTTCTGCTCTCCTACCCGTAAAAGCCTCCTGACTGCTCCTGGGAAGTATTTGGTATTTGAAATCCGTGCGGTACCCATTGAGCAGGCGAGCGCTGCCGAGTCACACGATGAGCCGCATCTCAAGACTGTGTAACGTCTCCTCAAAGCCCACACTTCTAGAGTCCTGTGATTATGTAAGAGCCTCAACTCAATTTCTAAAGTAAGTTTATGAGCCTCATAATTGCAGAGGAAAACTTGATAATACAACTCCTACATACTCACAAAGCAGAAGGCAAAAAAAAGAAGAAGAAGAAGAAGAAGGGGAAAAAAATACCCACCCTGCTGAAGTTTATCAGATTTTAGAAGTCTCATGAATTTTAAAACCAATCTCTTAATTCTTTTTTGGAGCCTGACTCATGATTTTCAAACAGTTAGCAATATGGCTGTAGGGATTGTAAGGCTGGTTTGTTATCTTATTAGATAACTTACATAAAATATCCAAACCCGCGGAGACTCGGCGGTCGAGCATTGCACTTCACTACACAGCTGGAGAGAACAGTGTCTCTTCTGCTCAGTAGACGCTGAGGATCTCCTCTTAATCCAGATCTCTAGTCGCTGCTGCAGCATAAATATTTCCCCAAATTGTATCAGTGCTAATCATATGAGTGAGAATAGCCGTAATATTGATCCTCATAATACTTAGGTTATTAAATTTGAGTTTGAAGGTAGTTTTGTGGGGCAATACATAACAGCAAATCTCGTCAGCATGCATAAGCAGGGAAAGCAGCCACAGAGCAATAGCAGTGCAAACCCGGAGAGAAATATGTTCTAGAATCTTCCATCCTGCCACAGGATTGCCGACTGGACAGAGCTGTGTTGGGTAAATTAGCGATTCAACCAGAAGTGAAGGTCTGCTAATCTCATGTGAATAATCTCAGATTAATTGAATTGATCTGAAAGAGGAGGAGAAGAGCCTCGGGAAGTTGAGACAACTCACTGCAGTGTTTCTGTGAGGTGTGTGCACACCCAGGGGCAGTGTAGTCCTGGAATATTTGCACACACACACACAGAGGGATGCTGGTGTGATAAGATGAGGACAGGCTGCCACCACTGTCAGTGTCAGCTTCCACTCGGGCTGTGTGTGTTTGGATTAAGCATCATGCCCTCTGCAGAGGCGGGCGGGTAGCAGAGCACACCAAGCCCATAGCGGTTCACAGAGCCTCATGCTTAGGATCACAGAATCATTCAGGTTGGAAAAGACCATTGAGATCAACAAGTCCAACCAATGACCTTACTTTACCAAGTTCACCACCAGACCAGATCTCTGAGCACTACATCCATCCAAATGATCTTTAAATACCTCCAGGGCTAGTGACTCAATCCCCTCCCTGGGCAGCCTGCTCCAAGCCCTTTCAGTGAAAAACTTTTCCTGATGGATGCCTCTGTGCAGGTGAGAGCTTTGATACTTGAGGTGCACGTGGATTTGGGGGTGGCTGAAGCATCTTGCATGGCCTGTAGTGCATTAGAGGAAATCAGAGACTACTTTCCAGTGAAATGGCTCTGTAATAGGGGACAGAGAAAATCTTCCCAGCACTTCTAGTGTGTAACAAAGGAGGAACCAGGAGTGTGGAAGAGGCTGAATGCTGCTATATAATAAGCTTACAGGATAATTCCAACTGTATTTGGACTTAATTTTCTTCAGTGGAAGAGTCATAGAAGTCAGTTCATTGTTTTCACTCCTGGGGACTGGGATATTTGCATCGTGCCTGTTAAAAAAGACGGTGCTTCATCTTCCCACTTGAATGTGTCAGCCCCATCGGTGACTGTCTCCTGTGTGACTGTGGGTGAGCATCTGAAGGTAAAGGCTTTAATGTGCACAGCTGCTGTCTGCTGGCTGAAAGAGAAGTATCTCGGCTCTCTGAGCCTTGCTGCCGTGGGTTATAACGAGGTTATTTGTAATGCTGGGGTGGGATTCTCGCCCAGCAGTGAGGATTGTGCACCAAAAAGGGAGCAGATAGGGTGAAGTTCTACAAGGAGGAAGGAAGGCAAACGAGAGGATGGCAAAATCTTTGCATTTTAAGGGTAACAAAATTGTCTCGGTGAGCTAGAAGAAATGTTTTCTCCAAAGTAAGGTTTTGTCCAAGCACTTTGTTTCATTCGTGCTATAGAGTTTCAGACTGAGGGATTGGGTTCAACCTGTTTTTCAAGTCTCTGGTCACTAGTGACTGTGGTGTAAGAGAGAGATCTATGAAATGTGCTATTTTGACAGAATTTTGTCTAGCAAAAACATTACAAGCTGTTCCAGATTCTTCCAGCATGGAACAAAGCCAGGTTCTGCAGCCCTGAAAGTAGCTACAGAAAGGAATAATTTCCTGGACAGCTCCAGCCGTAGCTGAAGTCAGAGTTCTCCCAAACGTGAGCCATTCAGGCTTTGTCTGGAGACACAAAACTGGAGCCCTTACCAATTACAGATGAGTTATCATCGGGTGCCACAGGGACAGTGTGGAGGGACTGAGTAGTGAAGGATTAGCCAGTGCACGCAGAAATATTGAGCAACTCACTACTACCTCCTATTGTGCTCGTGCCAGTGGAAATCCTTCCTAGAACAGCATATTTTATTCAATTTTTAAGAGCTCTCAATTTTTCATTTAGGAAAGGAAGCTGGAGCAGTGTCCAATCTGTAATCAATCAGTTTGCCTGTGCAGAAAAGCTCTGAGGAAGCCTCCTGCTGCTCGGTCCTTTATCTTCCCTGTGAACTCACAGAAATTATATTTCTGAATGGGATTAGAGGGAGGGAGAAGGAGATCTACAGCCAGGGTCATCCTCACCGCCTGCTGTCCTGTAGTAACCAGCACTATGGAAACTACCCCCAGCCACAACACGTCTGTCTCCAGGCAGAAACAGCAGATGATGTTTCAGCCAGGCTTGGCTCAGGCTTAGAAAAGGTATTGAAGCACTTTGTGTGGGTCTTTAGCTGCCTAAGGGCCAAATTCCTGTCGGTCTCAGTGGGCATTACAGAGCCAGGATCTTTTTGAACAGGATCTGTCACGATCTCAATGAGGTTGTCCATAACATAAGCCCTGAATTTATTATCCCTGGTAATAAATCACTAGAAACACGCAGTGATAAAAGAAAGAATAACAGACACAGCTCATCCAGGGGTCTCAAAGCTCTCTGCAGCCATTACTTAGAGGTCCTTACGATAGCTGAGGAAAAGGCTGGGTTGTGTTTGTTTGTTTCAAATGAATAAATTAATCATTAGTAAAATATTATGCAGTTCATCAGATATATTATTCACTAGCTATTTGTCAAAATAACGGCGCCGTCGTATATTATCAGAACTAAACATTTATAATGTGTGTATATCTAGTCATCAGATGATTTATTCAGGCTTTTGTGGAATGAGTTAGTTATTGACCAGTTTGAATTGTGCTCCATTGAGAGGCAGAGATGTATTAGGTTGTGAGCTCTTGATGAACTTGGACCATCTCCTTTGCTTCGTTTTTGTTCAGCACCTGACACCACAGAGTCCTGTGTCTGTGTTTCCTCTAGACACTACCTCAGTAAAACCAGTTATAAACCAGTTTATCTTTAGCCAATGGCAGGTCTATCTCAGGTAGGAAAATTCAACTACTTGTTGAAGATCAAACTGTGATCTGAGATCTCCATGTGCTTCTAGGACCAAGGCTTGAACCCAGCACCAAGGTCTTTATCCCTTCTTGGTTAGCTCATCTATTTAGCATCTCTCCACCTCCTAGTTGAAGGAAAAGAGGGTTTAGAAGTCCCACTTCACCGCTCTGCGTGATAGATCACACAATTTCAGTAACACTGGGGAAGAACAGAGGAGCCCTTTACTGGTCCCTCCCAGCCTGGTGTCCCACGCCAGCAAGCTGGCCTCCTTCCAGAAGAGCCTCAGCAGAGCAGAACTACGTGACTGACACTCACTAACTCCCCTTGTCATTCGTGACCGGCATCCCAGAAGGCTGCAGCTTCTTCCATGCCTTTATTGGTGTCAAACATCACAGCCTCTCCCCTGAGTTTTATTAGGGAAGCTGATGCCAAATCACCCAGCTTCCTCCTACTCGATAAAAAATGTTTATAACCCAGTAAATTCTAACATATCAGCTGCTTGTTATGGAGGGAAAAGGTCACTGGGAGAGAAAAGGGGGGAAAAAAGGAGAGGGTGCCCTTCCATTGGAAATTCTGGCTGGGTAGATGCGAAGGAGTCAGCACCAGGAAAATATCTTTTGATGTGATAAAGTCTCATAATAGAAAATGTTGCTGCAATACAGGACTCGTTTCTTCAGATAAATATTTAATATAGATCACTAAAGATTAATCGAGTACAGAAAAGAGTCTCTCCTATGGTTGTTGTAAAGAAAACATCTTCTCGTTAATTTATTATGGAGCCTGAAATGAGAAAAATCCTATAGAGGGAGAAGCAGGGTTCGGTTTCCATAGCGAAGCAGCGCTCCGCTCCAGAATTTATTTAGTGTGTGGGCAGAGGCCTTCCCAGAGCCAGCTGCAGCGTGGTGTTTGCGTGAGGAAAAATCCCAGTGGAGGAAGACACTCCACAAGACCTGTCGTGTTTTGCTGCTCTGACTCCTGCAGATCCCAGGTTTTCCGGGAGTGGTGAGACCACAGGACCTACGGGGCGAAGGCTGTGGGACACTGCAAGCTGCTCCTCCGGGAAAGGGTGTTGAGTCCTTCTGGGGTATGGTGATGCTCCAAGCTCAGTGAGGAAGGGAGCCCCCGGTCTGACCCCAAATGCTGCTTGCTTTAGCCACAAGTCCCCATAAGCATCTCCCTGAGAGTTTGCCCAAGGCTTTGTGGCCATCTCACACTCCGCTTCTGGCTGTGTCGGGCAGCAAAGAGCCCAAGGTGCTGATGTGAGATTTCCATCTCCCACACTGCTGGGATGTGTTTAGTCATCTCCACTGCGATGGGGAAACGACAGGACCTCTCTGGTTTCTACAGCATCATCCACAGAAACCATCTTCCCAGCCGTTTGGCAGCATTAAATAGGACAGCTACAGTGAATAAATCATAAATAGTAGCAGAAAGTACAAGGGAGAGAATCAGAGAGTCTCAGGCAAGGGAGGAGAGAAAAAAGATACCATTTCAGTCGAGACTGAAATGGAACAAAGTCGATGAGACAGAGAGATATGTGAAGGTTGTTCCAGATGGCCAGCCCCACTGACGTGAAGCCTCTTGCACCACCAGCATCTTGTGATCAGCTTGTGAACGAAGAGAATGGTTTGCTCTTAGATGAGCAGTGCAAGTGGGCAGGGGAATGTGGCAGATCTCTCTGTGCTCGGGGATGGGAGAAAGAGAGGAGCCCCCTCCTGAAATGCATGTTCTAAGGACCAGAAGCTCTGGAGAGAGAGAGGCTGTAACATTTCTCACCTCCCCAACAAACCACTTGTAGCTGTTTATCTTGAGGTGGTATTTGTTTTCCTACTTGACCTTTTCCTGTAGACACCTTTCCTGTTTTGGGAACTTGTGTGTCAAGCAGTCAGCAGAATGCTAGTCCATGTGTTCAGCTCTGCCCAGAAGAGGCTAAGGGAGGGAAGGCTGAATGTCCAGATCCCAGTCACACTGCTCTGTGCATCACTAGGAGGCATTCAGTACATGCAGCTAGGAGGATGAGAGAGAAAGAACATGGTTAGGAAAGGATGGTTGTCTTTGTGTGGCATGTGAAGCTCAGAGAGTCTCTTCTGCTGCCATGCCCAGCTGATCTCGCAGAACATCCTTGCATTGACTCACTTGGAAGACAGTGGAAGGACAGAGAGGCTTTAGTGTCTGGTATTGTAGGGAGTCGATCGTCCCCCTGTACTCAGCACTGGTGAGGCTGGACTTTGAGTACTGGCTCCAGTTCTGGGCACCTCAGTACAAGGGGACATTGAGGCGCTGGAGTGAGTGCAGAGGGGGGCAACAAAGATGGTGAAGGGCCTGGAGAATAAATCTTATGAGGAGAGACTGAGAGTTGAGGCTGTTTAGTTTGAGGAAGAGGAGGCTTAGGGGAGACCTCATCGCTCTCTACAGCTGTCTCAAAGGACAGTTGGTGCTGGTTTCTTCTGTAAATAGCGACAGAAGCAGAGGGAAGGGCTTCAAGCTTCAACAGGGTAGGGTTAGACTGGACATCAGAAAAACGTTCTTTATGGAGAGAATGGTCAGGCACTGGAATGGGCTGCCCAGAGTGGTGGTTGAGTCACCATCCCTGGATGAGTTTAAAAATGCTTAGACGTAGTGTTGAGACATCTGGTTTAGGGGTGACTTTGTAGAGTAGGGTTGATGGTTGGACTCTATCATCCCAAGGGTCTTTTCCAACCTGAACAATTCTGTGATTCTGTATCACATCCCAAGGAACACGGAGCTAAAAAGACCCTTTGGGTTCACAGCATCACGTCTTCCACTCTGCCAGGCACTACGCTTTGTCGTTTGAAGAATTACAGTCCCAAACCTCTAGCACTATCTGGTACAGGATGATAGTACCGTAGTATCCTGATAGGACCAGGATACTACAGGTGGTACTAGGATAGTACAGTCCTTGTAGACTGCAGCTCCAAGGCTTTGGCTGCTCCCAGAACCCAAGTAACAACAGAAAACCTAAATAATAAATCTCTGTAGTTCTTACCACAGGCTGTTAGACTTGATACAGGTCTGACTGGATGGCAGGCTCTAGCCTGGGGCTACCTAGGGGAAAGACTAACAGATTTTTGAATAGCAGCAGGGAGCGTTGCAGTCATCTAATATAAAACTAATCTGTGTTTAGAGCATTTATTTGAGGCATGTGGCACGGATCTGGCCAGGAGAATTGCAGCAGCTAAACCACCTCCAGGATAACCTGTGGCTGATTGTGGGGCTCTTCCTTTCATCTCTGCACCCAGGGTGACTGCACTGCAGCTTCGCCCATGTCACCTTGGCAGGGGCTCTCATCAGCCGTGCCTCTCCGACTCTGCCTGTCATGCTTCATACTCCCACCCTAGTGAGCCACAGATATCATCTGTGGAACGCAAACATGATTTTATAATAAGTTTTCGACTCGGTCAGGATAAAATGCCAAACAGAACCAGAAAACAATCGGTCAGTGAATCTCAGTGCTGCTGGTGAGTGCAGAGCGCTCCTGGTAACGGTCCAGTGCCCGGGAAGATTGAGGCTTGAAATACAGCCACGACCTGCCCTTCCAAACACGGGGGTAAGTGGGGCAAGGAGAGAAGGGCAGGCAGGGGCAGGAGGCATGGGGAAGTGGGAATAGCCGGTACATCCCCTGACTAGAGCGAGTTAAAAGAGGAGCAGAGCTGCGGAGAGACACCTGAGAATGGAGTCGCTGCTGTAGTGTCCAGAGAAGAGCAAACACAGCAGCGGCTGGGCTTGGCAAGGGATGTGTGAGGAGCAGGGACGAACAGGTCTGCTGCAGAGACTCAGACATGCGCTTATGGTGAAGGCCTCTGGGTGATGCTCTTGCACAGGATCGTACCCCTGTTTCCTCCCACTGTGGGCACGTTTTGGAGGCCTCTCACCCTACATCAGCCTTGTGACAGCCCCTGCCCTCAGCAAGTTGAAGTTTACGTCAGGTTCTGTGTCCTGCTGCAAGAATTGGGTCTGTGGTACCCTAACTCTGTACTGCTTAGCACGGTGGGAGAGAGAAAATAAAAGGAAAACAGGGCTGGGAAGCACAGAGAGGAGAAGGAACTCCACCAAAGAGCAGGAGAAAGAAGAAAACCGAGTGTCTCAGTGTCCAGGGGATGGCTGGAGCCATCCACCTGCTGGCCTGAGTCACAGCTCAGCTGCAGGTTCCTCTAGCTCAGAGGCATGAGGATCATCCCTCTGGTCTAGGGGATCCTGCTCTGGCAGGGGGGTTGGACTAGATGATCTTTCAAGGTCCCTTCCAATCACTAGTGTTCTGTGATTCTGTACCCCAAGGTAAGTACCCAGCCCAAGGCGAGGAGGCAGATGCTCACCTGCCCCCTCCTTCCTGACACGCAGGCACTGCAAGCTGAGAGGTTTCTATTCAGCAGAAGGAAATATTAGGACCAGCTCTGTAGCAGACTGCACAGAATTGTATGGAGTTATTTTTTACTCCAGTATTTGTAAGAGTGGAGGGATTCATACCGGCTTTTTTTTCCCCTCTTCTTTAAGTACCTCAGGCATGAGTCATGTAATTGTACAACTCACAACTTCCACTTAAAAAATAAGAATAGGCTGTCTTGTAGGAATGCAAAGAAAATACGAGCCTTTAAATCTCAAAACCCAGAAGGCAAATAAAGAGCACTGCAGATATTGTTTTCTTTGGTGGATAAATATATCCATATGCATGTGCCTCAGAATTCTGGGGTCCAGTTCATTACTTCTGAGCAGAGGCTCAGATGTGCAATAACACATCATCAGCCGTAGGTATGGCTTTGGATCGTGTGGGAAGTGGTGTTTTCCTTTGCCCAGCCCTCAATCAGGAGAGCTCTTCTCAGCCTTTTTGCAGCGTCTCAGCCCCCCAGACTAGTTTTCCAGCCTGTTTTGTTAGAGAGATGCTGAGTTTAACTTAACACAAACAAAAACGTCTACCGTAAAACAAAACACCACGGTGAGAGGGGAAGAAACAAACGCAGAGAGCTCCAACCCAGACTCAGCAAAGGATCTCTGAGCCACGGTGAAAGCACAAGCTAAAATGAGAACTGGAGGCATAGGAGCCTTTATAAAGGAATAAACCCTTTTGCCCTTTATTTTGATCTCTATTAGACTTTAAAAACACCAATTTGACCCTCAAAAAAACAAACCAAACCACCCCCCCCAAAAAAAAATCCCTTAACAATAAATCACAGAAGCCTCAAACAAATTAAACAAACAAACAAACAAACAAGTGAAAGAAAACACCCCCCCCCCTCTCAGTCCTCCTCACAGCTGACCTCTCTTTTTCCTTCAATAGCCCTTGATTGGGGAGACTATAAACCTTTGCAGCTGGCCTTCCCCTACCTTCTAGGGAAGGGAGTTGTTCTTTTTGCTCAGCAGCAGAGCTCAGCTCCAGCCTGCTGTCCCAAACCCTAAATCTGGTAGCTCTGCTTACAGCCTGGAGACCTGCTGGGCTTTGGGGTGCATGCATGGGGCTGAATGCTGCCTGCTCTGGAAGTAAGGAGGTTTTGCTCTCAACTTCTCCAAGACCTGAATTTCCCATCTGGACCTTAGCTGGTGAGTAGATTTTAATTTGTAGTTGAATTAAGCTGGTGGTACACGTCTGGACCTTAGCTTGTGAGTAGATTTTGGTTTGTAGGTGAATTAAGCTGGTGGTACAGGTAGGTGCTTGTGAGGCTCTGTGTGGTTTGCAGGTATTGCCCTTTCCAGCAAGGTGCAGTTTATGCACCCACAGTGTGGATGTAACAGCCCCTCTCAGCTACTTGAAGAGTGTTTGAGGCACAGGCAGCAAAGGAGGTGCTCTGCTGGTCCTTTTTATGCCAAACCAGCCTCCTGGCTATGGTATGTTCTTAAAACTTCAGATGGGCACCACCTCAAAAATGGTACAGACTAGAGCATTTCTGGAGGACTTTATGATTCTGTGACTTCAACCTTCTCTCCAGCACCATCCAGTGAATGCAACAGAGTCAGTGATCAGCCCTCCCAAAGGAAGTGGTTTGCATTTAATCAGATTGATTTCACAGCCTTTGGGGTCCTATTACCTTGCAGAAGATAAATGCAGTTGATATCTCTCACTTTTGCTATAGATCAGGTCTATCACCCTCGCTGTGGCACGGCCCCAGCTCTCTCAAATGTTTTTGCACCGCTTGCATGTGGTTTCCGTGCCCTCCTGTAGGTCTGGGCTTTGGGAATCTCTGTGCAGTGGAGATTAGTGGACCTGCTCTGCCCCACTTCCCTTCTTTGTGGCAGTTGTGGGGTCGTGTTTGCACACACTGCCACCACCCTCTCAGCTTTAGTGAGTGATGTGAACCCTGGGCAGAGAGCCAGGACCCTGGGCAGGAGGGTTTCTTGGCAGTGGCAATTTGGGCAGCTGCCTGGGGCAGTTGGTGACGCACCAACTACTTCAGTCCTTGCTGGTGAAATACTTTGGCCAGGCTCTGGGTCTGGGTTAATTTTGCTTGTGGCTGTGCTGTAGGCTGGATCTGTTCCTTGGAAAAGCTGCACCTCTGCCTGAACTTCTCTGTGAGCAGTGGCACACTTGTTCGAAAGAGCTCTGAGATCTGTGTATCTGAGTCCCAAATAACAGCTAAAGCAGATGTGACTTGTGATGGGGAAATCACTAAGCATTTGGCTGGAATAACCAAGTACTCTAAGGCTTCACCAGCACACCCCAGAAAACAAAAGCATCTGCAGTCACTAGCTCCTTGGACAGGAGAGCAATACAGCATTTTCCTTTATGAAATGCTGTACAAACCCCACGCTCGTCTCTTTTTACTGCCGGCCGCTGCAGCGTGCCAAGAGATTGCCCTTCCTCGAGAGTTTGTGCATTCGTATTTTATTGTAGTCTCTTTTATTTCCCCCATCAAAACATGTCTGAGTGTGAAACGGCGTGCCTAGGAATGAAAATTAAATACATCCAAACTGATTTGTGTTGAAATGAGATTTTTCCTCTTTCTTTTGGAGCAACCAGGGAATGTTCAAGGCTTCCTTGCAGCTCGTGTTCAGCTTCCCTGCTAAAGAGGGATGTAGTCTGAGGAAATGGGTCACCTTTTTCCACGAGGAAATTTTGTCAGTTCTCCTGTAATTCTGCAATACCGTGGGCTTTTTGGAAGGGTGGGTTTGGGTTTGTTTCAATCTTGAATGAAGCACAAGTGTCTCTGATTATGGATGGCTTGAATTTCACTGCAGCTGTACTCTGCAGCCTAATTTATTGATTCATTTTAGCCCTTCACCTCTTACCTGATGCCTGTTGGCTAGTAATTTCAGGCCTGGTTATTGTCTGAATCCAGCACTGAGAGGGGACAGTCTTCAGCCAGTGTGTGAATCCCTGCTTCTGGGTGTCTGTTAAAACAGCAGCCCTTGGCGAGGAGCCTGAATCTAACTGCACAGCTTGGAAACCAACGGGAAGCTGAGCCACAGCTCTTGGGGTGAAGGCTCAGTGTGACCTGAGGAGCTGTGAGGAGGAACCACTGCTTTCTCCTAAGCCAGCTTGGAGGAAATAATGTTGTGACACTACAGGAATAAAGCAGCAGGGATCAGTGTGGTTTTAGTGTGTGATGTCAGAACAGGTTTTGCTCACCTGCACCTTATACCTCTGCCTTGTACTCATGATTGATGTCTAAAAGATCCCTTCTAATGGTGCAGGTGATGGAGGGTGCTGGTTGAAGGTTGGATGTGATGGTCTCAGAGGTTCACAGTAATCATTCTGTGGTCTGGGTCATTCTGAGGCTGGTGACTGTGTTGGACCCAGATAAGCCTTTAGGAACAAGCAGTGCTTGGTCTGTCTGTCCTGACACATCTCTGCAAGTCATGATTGCCCTGTGTGTGCTCTATGATCAGCCTGCAGCATGCCCTTCCTCTGAGGGGTGTTTCCTACCTGGGAAGGGTATGACCCCCTTCACTTCACTTAACCTGGGCAACGGCCTCTCAATGGGCTTTCAGCAAAATGTCCTTGATGGAAACAGGTGGCTTTGCCAACTGTCTGTGTTCAGGCATCCAAACCACCCACCAGCTCCAGCCTTATGTGATCCCCAGTGTCTGCATCAGCTGAGGATGACTCAGGGTGAAGGAGTGGGCAGAGGGGACAGCTTTGCCATCACTACCTGCCCCTGCTGAGCCAGCAAGTGTGCTGAGCCAGCAGGGGTGGTTCTGCCAGGGCTGCCTTGAGGCTACAGCTGAGTGTAGGAGGAGCTTTAGATTTAAACATCACTCTTTGGAGTCTTTTCCTCTACACTCACTGAATTTGAGCCTTTGCCAAGCAAGAAGCACAACTGACCAGAGGGGGGTGACGGCTTTGTTTTCCAACAACAGTTCAAGTTTTGAAACATGGCTACATGCTGCTCTGGAGGAAGTGTTGAGCTTTTTGTGGAGGAAAAGGGGCAACCCAGGCTAAACATCAGACAACCCCCCTTTGCCAGTGTTGACAAATGCTGTGCTTAGGTTGCCAGTAGAGCAGTAGCCAGGCACCTCAGCCTGCAATGTGAGCGTTGAAGCTTTGAGGCCACGTTTATCACAGCTTGTTTTTTCATCTGGGTTAGCTGTGGATTGTGGTAAGCAAAGAGCAAAGCTTGGAGCTGTGGTGTCATAGAGTCAAACAATTGTCAAGGTTGGAAGAGACCTGCAAGATCATAGAATCCAACTGTCAACCCAACCCCACTCTGCCCACTAAACCCTGTTCCCCAGGGCAACATCTGTGTGTTTTTTGAGCATGTCCAGGGATGGTGACTCCATCAGCTCCCTGGGCAGCCTGTTCCTATCCCTGACCACTCTGTTAGGGAAGAAATGTTTCTGAATATCCAATCTAAACCTCCCCTGACACAACTTGAGGCCATCTCCTCTTGTTCTATCACTAGTCACAGGCTATCAGCTTGCTACAGCTGAAGTATGGGTGGATATTCAGTACACACCCCTGTCTTCAGGAAATGAAGTAGATATCATGAGATGACTTGTTCCAAACTCTGTTCTTGTTACAGCCTTTGGTTCACACTGTGCTCATGTGAGCACTGGTAGGCAGGGAATTTACACGATGAATTTTGGGGCAGGACATGCCTGGCTGGCTGAGTCCTCCTGCCCTGGGTTATTTGTTATCTGCTCTATAAATAAAAAAAGTCTGGCTGCCTTCCAGGTCAAACTTGCTTTCAAAAGCAACATTTGAATAGCCCCCTTTATTACTTAGCCATAAAAAGAGGGAAGACTTGTATCCTCTAACCGACAAGCAAACACTTCAATGTGAAAAGGTCGCTTTCATTGTTTGTTTTTCCCACCACATCAGTTGCTTCAGCACAGAATGATCAACCTGGGGCATTCTCCTATCTCTGCTCCATGCTCCATCCAGCTGGAGTTAACTGTGTGTACATCACCCTTAGCCTGTTGTTGGCTGACTCTGACAGGCTGTGTATGCCATCAGCTCTCTGGACAGGGATCATGTGTTGGGCAAAGGGTGTAAAAAGAGGGTGACTAGAAGTGTGGAAGAACAGAACCTAAACTCATACCCGTTATCACAGGTTTCCTCGACTGTAAAATCCCTTCAGTGGCTCGGATGTTCCCATCTGTTTCTTCAAAAGTGTTGTTCTAATATTGACAGCTTCTGGGCTTCCCAGGATCTGCTCGATCCTGAGTTTTGAGTCAACCTCAGAAATGTCCATCCAGGAGACCATGCTATGAAGACAGTATCAGAGTGGCTGTACCTGTGACTGTAGAACTCAAAATGCGTGACTCATAGGTGAGTTTCTCTAGGCTGCCTCAGGTCTTTCAGTGGAGAATTGCTCTGGCTGCATCCCTTGTGCTTTTCACCATAATTCACAGTGAAGGGCTGGGTGTTTCTTGGCTGGCCATTGCAGTGCTTGGAGCCCAGGACCCTGCAGCCTAATAGAATCACATCCTCAGTAGCTTAATCAAGTGTGTCTGGCTTAGGTAAGCTTCTAGGAAGAAAACAACCACAGAACAGAACGTTTGCTATTGTTGATAATGTGTGCTAAGCTGCAGCAGTGCTAACAATGCTGGGAGCTCTTGCAGAGATGTCACTCCGGCTTCTAGCAGCCAGTATCAGCCACGATGTAAATTGTAGTGGCTTAGGAGCAGCGCCGTCAGCCCAATGCAGAAAACAGCTGAAATGGTGTTAACAGTAATGGGAACTATTTAGGAGTGAGTCTGCAGGGTGGACAAGGCTGCTGCCAGAAAGGGTATGCCCAGTACCTGAGGTGTGTGCTTTTAGCAGTGACATCTACACAAAGCACATTACGAGGATGGTTGACTAGAAGAAATGTCCCACAAGCAGTTTGTGCTGTAAGCTGATGGGTGATCAAAGGGAACTGTAGCAGCTGACTCAGGTGAAAGCAGAGAGGAGATCAATAGATGACTGATGAAGGTAGCTGGTGAGTTTCCCTCTGAAGTTGAGAAGGTACGATGTGTTATCTGAGGACGCATAAACGCGTAGCTTGGAGGTGACCCCATTCAGTGGAAGAGGTGGTAGCCAACTGTGCTGTGTTTGCTTGTGGTTGTCTGACTGTAGTTTGAAGTCAGAGCTAGGACGATGGCCATGGGCTGGCCATGATCACATTTAATAATAAGCGGAGAGCAGTGATCAGATGTAATGATCTTGTTCTTACCTGCGCTGACTCACTCTGCTTAGACTCTCCAGTAACACGTTTATGGCAGCTTCACTTTTTTTTAAACAAATCCATCTTTTCAGCACCCAGCAATTACAGATTTTTCTCTTAAGAGACCCGAGTGTAGGCCCATTCTAAGAGAGAACACAAAGCTCAGGTTCTTGTCTGCTTGGTCTTTAATTCAGTGCTGGAACAATTCGTTTACCAAGGTGTTTTCAAGGTTGTGTGAAACCCACTGAGCTCTGAAGTAATTTTCTTTCTCTTTGCTTCTTGGAAACCTATTATTTACCTCCTCCTCTTTCTACACTATAAAACCTCCAAGCTTCCAGCCCTACAACAATTTGATATTCTCAAGGAAGGTATCAGAGAGATGGAAAGAGAACTCTGCCTATAAGAGGAAAATCCAACGGGCTGGAATGCTTGTGCAGAGAAGGGGAAGTAGTTGAGCTTTCGGGCACCTTGGCCAGCACCAAGCACGTGGCCAAAGTACAGACCAAGGGAAATCCAATGGAAGATTCTTTCCTTGCCCTGTGGAAACAGGTAGAGGAATATGCAGTCCAGTGAGGGTGTTTTATTTCTGCTGTAGGACTCTGTTGAGTGATCCAGGTATGATGGTCTTTCCTTTCAGTTTGGTCCTATTCTGGTAAATAGAGGAATATAGCTGGAGCAGAGTGCACAGCATTAAAACCCCCCCTGGGTATGTCTAGGTGGCCCTGCTCTGGCAGGGGAATGGACTAGATGATCTTTTGAGGTCCCTTCCAATCCCTAATATTCTGTGACTGGTAATTGATCAACAGTCAATGTATTTACCTTGTTCACCTGCCAACCGTCATGTCTCAGTCTGCCTGCTTACCTGGTTGTTACACAAAATGTTATCAGACTTCCAGCTTAAATTATTTCTTTTCCATAACTCTCTGAAATGAGGTTTGTGCAGGTCTTGTTTCTCTCTTTTATAGCAGGGCTTCATCCTCTAATTTGGAACTAGTTTGAATCTATGGACTGGAGTTTTCTTAGATAGATTAGGGGGGATGAGTGCCAAACCCTCACAGGAGACTAATTCTTGTAGGTCCTTGGAAAATCTCAGCTTTGAAGACTGATTCCTTCATGCTGGCCCAGACAGCAAAGAGTCCAGGCTGTGGAGGAAACTGCTAAAAGGATATTGCACTGCTTAGCCTGGGGCTGTCTGGCATTTTGAGGGCACAGAGTAGATATAAAACATCACTGACCCCACTGTAACCACAGATACCCCATACAGACTCGTATTAAGCAGTATCTGGCAGTAGAAGATAAGCACTATAGTGCTGTTGTTGTGGCTGTATCCTGGCCCATGGCATTGTTTGCAGAATCAAGGGCTCATAGTAACCTGGAAGAGTTACCACCCTGAGGACCCAAGATAACTATTACTTTGTGCAGCCCAAGACTAGCACAATTAGGCTGGGAAAAGGAAAGACAAAACACAGCCCAAACCAACATCTTTGTTGTAGGAGAATCTGGGAGGATTCTGGGGAGCTTTGGGCTAAGCTCCTGATGCTAAAGCAGAACTCGTTTTTTGCCTGGGCAGGATCTAAATTCTGTCTCTTGGTTCATGCTTGGTCTAACAGCTAATGATGTTTGTCTGCAGGTGTACTTAGGGGTGTCCAAAGGGGTGTCTGAGGCTGTCTGTCTTAATGATTGTGAAGTTCTGGGATGAATACAAAGGGCAGGTGCACTGTACATATAGTGACATTCAAGAGAGCAAGAAGGCTCTAGGAGTTCTCTGCCTCTGACTAGGGACCCTGCTGACATCCACACGTGTAAAATGCCAAGGAGAGGATGTTAAACGATGTTTGTGTCTTGTTAGTGAAGAGAGTGGTGCCTTCAGAAAGGCTCTGCCTGCCCATCACCTATGGGAGCAGCTGATGACTTCTGAGCTATGCAAAAGACAACTGCTGAACAGAAAGGAACTGGTACCTCCTCTTTGCCCACTTTCCAGGGACTGGCAGGGCTGGTCGTGGTTGCTGAGTGTGCACTAAGTGGGATGCACTGGCTGCCCTGCAGACCCTGGAGGCAATACATCCATCAGCAGGAGGTGCTGGGCTGCTGGAGTTAGCACAGCAGTTATAGGCTTTGTTCAGTGTCTTCCTGCTCTGTTTTCTTTTCGTTTTTCAAACAGACTCTGTCTCCATCACTGTTTAATGCATTTCATTTCTGTTTGGTTCCAAGCACCAGCCCTTGAGGTCTGTGCTGAGCTTGTTCCTTCACTTAGTCCTGTGGTTTCCTTGGCCATTTGAAGATGGGGGATTTAATTTACTCCAATGGCCTCTTTCTTTCAGACTTGTCTCCATGGATAGAGATGCTCCTGCCTTGAACCCTCCTAGAGGGTGCAGTGGGACTCTGGATGATGTACCTTTTCCAGGCTTTTGACTTTTTCTCCCTCTTCAGTCTTTCCCCCCCTCCCTGTTTTTTTTCTGTTTGCCTGGAGGGCTCATAGTGCTAACGAGCACTGAGACATCCCTAGTGGCTCCCTCTGTCTCTGACATGTGTGGCCATAATGTTGAGCTCATTAGCACAAACTCTGAAGGGGTGTTTTCTCAGTTATAGCTGTATACAAGTAAAGAGTAGCCCCATGACAGGGCTGAAATGTGTGCATCTGCCTTCCTGGGGCAGTACTTCATCCCTCTGTTTCCTTCAGCCTCTTTTACCCCGTTAGGTATTAGTACTTCCTACCTCCTTCCAGCCATGAGAAGAGTAGCTCTTCAGTGCTTTCAACTAACATTAGAGAGCAGAGTCCCCTCTGCTGACCTGGCAGGCATTTTCCTGGGTGAGCTCCACATTAGCACGGGCTGTCTACCCGGCGAGACATGAGAACACAAACAAGTGCCTCTTCCCCCACCACTCAGACGTTAGGTCATAGTTTCTCCTTATCCTGTCTCTGCATCAGGGATACAGACTCTTCCTCTTCCTTGCTAAGAGGTTTATCATCTTTGTGAAGCCTTAAAAGCTTCCCCACTGGCAGAAGTTCAGGTTCTTGCTGGGGATCTCCCTGAGGGTCAGAAGGCTCTGTTCTAATCCTGTTTCATGGAGGGGCCATCATAATCCTGGTCGAGTCTTGGCAACTTTTTCACCTGAAAAATGAGGGAGGATCAGTGCAAGACTCCTCTTTTGTGAAGAGCCTTGGGACCTGTAGAGGCCACACCTGTGTTTTCCAGGCATAGAGACTGTGGTGTCACTGGTGATTCTGCAAAGCTATTAGCAGTAAAATAGCATCTGAAAATGATTTCTGGAACTATTTCAGTGCCCTTTTGCACCTGTCATGCATGAATTCAGGAGTTCGGTAGAGGAGGTTGGAGTAGATCTCTCTAAGGTCCCTCCCAACCTTAGATTCACAGACTCCAGGGTTTGGTGGAGGCAAACAGATAAGAACAGGACAGTGCAATGGACTCGGGTTTGGCCAACAGCAGCTGCTTCTGCAGAAAATGTAATTAAGCCTAACACTGACAGGTAACAGAAAACCTGTTCTTGGAGAAGCTTCTTCACAGACCTCAGGAGTTACAGGTTGAAACATTCCATAAGGCTGGAGCTATGGTCTTCCCTGCAAACACATCTCTTATTTTATCACCATAGTAATTCTTCAGAATTTCAGTGGCAATATCCATTAATATTAAATCTATCTTCAGAAACTGAACAGTAATCTTGGCCTCAGGTGCATCTACAGCACAGAACTCTGTAGGTTGCATGGAATATTGCTAGTATTTATGGGGCTGCTTTCAATGTAAAATACTCTGGACGTGGGGAAGCCAAGTTTAAAACGTGTTTGTGGCCATTAATCAGGCGGCTTAAGAAGACTCTGTCATTTGTGTGACCAATCAGACAAGGACACAAAGACGAGGATCCAGCCAAATACCATGCAAAACCTTAACAAAATAGTTTGAAAAAGTCACTGAGTAAATTCAAACAGTGCATGAATTAGAAGGAGCCCCAACTGGCTCATGGATATTCTATGAGCAGAAGATAAACATCTAAGTTAGTTGCATAAATTATTCATCGTAACGTATTTGCTCAGCTTTTCTCACCAGCCATGGTAGCCGCACACGGAGGCGTTCGGAGAGTATAGTAGAACTGGGCTTTCACCTCAGGATGTGCCCTAGGAGTGGGAAGCCCTGGGGAGGGATGGCATGTGGAATAACTGAGTGGAAAATGTCACTATCATGTTTCAGATGCGGGTTCTGCTAAGGACTTTTCTTCTGCATGAGTAGGGACTGGAGCTGGCTCTTGGGAGCAGGCAAGGTTGAAGATATGGTTTAGATTGGATTTTAGAAGGAAAACCTTTACTGAGAGAGTGGTTGGGCACTGGAACAGGCTGCCCAGGGAAGTGGTGGAATCGCCATCCCTGAAGGTGTTTAAAAAATTAGTAGATCACCTGAGGCCATGGTCTGTTGGTTAGGGAGATGCTGGGATGAGAGCTGGACTTGATGATCCTAGAGGTCCTTTCCAGCCATGATGATTCTGTGATTTCCTTTACGCTCCTCCTTTTGCATCCTGCCTGTAGTGTCATGAGATAATGTTGGACCTGATGTAAAAAATGAATCCATTTTTCCATTAAACAGAGTTCCCCAAATTTTCTGTTTTGACCGTCTCCCATCTTTATTGCCCATTACTTTCCAGTCTGTGGTCCTCACTGTAATTGTGCCTGTCCAGCTCCACACCTGCATGGAAACACTCCTTGGGTTTGGGTGTGGATGTGTCAATAGATCCCTACCTCGATCAGCCACACATCTCAGCTCTATGGTCTCTGCCTTGGAATAACTAACAAAATCACTCGCTCTATACTGAGTCAGGGGACATGAGGCATTCCCCAGCCCTTTCTGAGAACACACAGGCTCTGGAGGGCTCTAGTCCCTCCTGGCTTTGTTGCTAATGCTTTCAGGAGGAAGCAGTAATCAGGGAGCAAAACTGTGCTTGACTTTTCCAGGAAGTCCAAATTGTCTCTTTGGAGAGGAAGCACAGATGGCATTTTTCCTGTGCTCACTAGTTACAATCCTTATGATGGGAACATTAAAATCTCTGCTTCGTATGAGACCTTGCCTGTCTCTTAGAGTCTGGATCTGCATCATCCCATGCAGTGGAACAGCTGAAAGGACCATTCCTTCACACGAAGGAGGTCTCCTCGTGTAGCAAGATCTGGAATTGCAACTGCAATGGGAATGATTGGAGCAACCTCTCTCGACAGTGTCAGAGAAGCTGTTTGTCTTTATATCAAGGTTTTATCTATCATTAAAATAAACTCTGGGGTGCCAGACGTGTCCCTTCTACTGACTTTTACTCTGTTCTGGGGCAGAAAAGACAGAACCTGTGTTCTGCTCCTTACGGTGAAGACACAGACGCTGGTATTGAAATCACTGTCTGCACATGACTTTGGAGCCAACAGTTTACGTTTTCTTCACCCCTAGCATTAAGATCCTGGCTTAGGGGGGTTTTTTGGGTTAGGTTTATGATTTTTTGGCCTTTTGACAGAGGTTTTCCTAGGAAAGACTGATGTTTCAGCAGATCTCAAGGTCTGACAGTAATGACTCTTAGCGTGCGGTAAGAGGGGTGTTTTGTTTTGGCATTTTCGCTTGGCTTGTGAAAGCCTAAGGGGGCTACAGAAGGGGCATTAGCCCAGGTGTAAGGAGATATGTTGAAGAATAAAGCTGGCACTTGGCTATTTTAGTGAATGAACTGCTGCGAGGCAGCCTGGGGTGTTGTGATGGGGTGTAATCACAACAAATACATGCCTAATTGCGTTAAGTAAAATAATGCACAGAGAGTGGTCTGTGTGTAGGTTCTTCCTGGGAATAAAAGATGGGTTGTGATCCTAGCTTTGCAGCTGACCAACAGCATCTCCTGTGGGTCAGGCTCTCACCCAGCCAAGTGGGATTGTCCTGTTGATGCTCAGGGGGATTGCTGGTTGATGCACGCTGGTAGAAAGTGCTGTATCAGTGCCAGGTACTGCCATTCCCCTTCTTTAAATGACATTCTTGTCCTAATCCCGAGTTCAGCATTGTAATGGTGTGCACGGAGTGACAGAGCAGCTTGTGACTTGATCATGCAGGAGACAGTCTAAGCTAGTGCAGGTGCACGCTAGGAGAGCAGTTATAAATATCCTTTCCTGTAAGAAGTTCCTTGCTCAGTGTTTCTCAAAGGACATTAATAGGTTCCTCATCTTTTAGGTTCTCAGCTGGTGTGACGTGTTTCAGGGGCTGGGTTTTAGATCGCAGGTGTGTGAGGCTTTCTCCAGGCGTTTCCCTCGCCGTGGTTTCAGAACGTGTACCTGCAGTAAAGAGCTGCTTTTGCAAGCATTAACTTTGTTTTTTCCCAGTTGCTATCGGGTTGGAAGAAGGGATTTGACAATCACTTTATCGGTTTGGGTTTGTTTATAAGAAAAATAAATAGAAAACCAAACAAACTCTTTATTTGCATCCCAGCTTCTGCTTTTATCTGAATTGATCCTTTTAGATGGTTTATCAAACCTATTGTTTTTCCAAATGATCTTTTGCTCTACTCCTGGTGCTGAAAGATTGAGACGTTTGGAGAAAGTGTTTCTTCCAGCCTTGAATTGCAAAAGCATTGGCCTGAAGGCTTGTGGACATGGTTTAGGTCTACAGTCTTTCTAACTGACCAGCTCTTTTGCTGAAATGAATCACAGTTTGCTGCTTTATGGAGAAGTGTAAGACCCAAAGTGTGTGGGATGAAAGGACCAGCCTGCTTTCTCTGGAGTGAAATGCAGTCCTCTGCCAGGCATCACTGGAGACTCTGAAGCTACCTCCTCACCAGCCCAGACCCTGATCCTAAAATGTGTTGCTATTGTGCAGTAATGTCTCACTTTTCCTCTCCTCCCTATTCCCTTCTGTCTAACCTTGTGGCCTCGTGTGTGTCCCTGTGGGGGTGTCCAACAGGACTACATCCTTTTCCATCCACCTTTCCTGCCCTTGGTGGCACTTCCTGCCCCTCCAGACTTGAAGCCTCACCCCGGTTGTGTTTCTGTGTTGTCATGTAGGGAGTTTGCCCGTTGGAAGGTGAGGAACACAGCCATTGAGCGGAGGGACCTGCTCCACAATCCACTGCCCCTGATGCCTGAGTTTCAGAGGAGCATCCGCCTCCTGGGCAGGAGACCCACCACGCAGCAGTTCATTGATACCATCATCAAAAAGTACGGCACCCACATCCTCATCTCTGCCACCCTGGGAGGTAGGTGGCAGCTTGAGCTGTTTTCTTATGTGGGTGGTGTTGGTGGGGTGGTGAAGGCACTGGACACCACCTGTCAGCCTTGGCTGGGCTGCATGGAGGCTGCCTGGTAGCACAGAGCCAGGCTGCAGCTCTCCAGCCAAAGCCCATTTCATTGCTGTGAAAATCTCCAAACAGCCTTTGCAAATGAATTCGGAGTGCAACATCTGTGACACCTGTATATCCGTGCTCCTGTGACAACGGGTGTGGGTACTGGTGTGCACCAAGATAAAGGTGCTCTGCCTCGCTGGAGAGCCTGCCTCCCATTCCTCCACCTCTGTCCTTCACTTGGCAATGGAATGGGTTGATCCTTCTCTTCTGAGTGAAACCTAATGCAGGGGAAAAGCATCCTTCTGGAAGAGTTTTGCAGAGCTCCAGGAAAAGGGAGCTGAAGGAGCTGGGTGGGGAATGTGCAGCAGGGGAAGAGATGCTCCGAAAGGCCCTGAGTGTGTGAGAGAAAGCACTAATGTGGAGTAGAATTTGGAAAAAAAAAAGTTAAGTACAATTCCCTCACAGCAGGGGCTGTGAGGAGGTTCCCATGTGCAGGCAGAACGTGTTGCTGGTGTTAGGTACAGCACTGCCAGCCCATGAACCCCTGAGCATGCACTGCCATGGCTGCTGCAAAAACATTTCCAGTACTGGGAAGAGACGGATGAAAATCAGCAGCATCTCTTGCTATTTGTGGTGATTTTTTCCCCTCTTCTGTAATATTTTTGACATTTTTACCCTTTTGGGGTGTGCATTTAATGCGTCTGAGATATCTGATAGAGGGGTTTGGAAGTAGCAGTGGGTCTTCAGTACAGTTTGCTGTTGCTGCTTCTAAGGCATCTGACCTCCAGCCCTGCCACACTGCCAAGTTCATAGTGAACTTTGAGGGATTTCTGGCCATCTGTCTGTTCCCAAAGCACTCTGCAGACACTGGGGTGAGATATAGATGAGGTTAGATGTGTGCATATGATTCATGCACAAATTAGGTGGTAGGTAAATTGGCACGGTTCCACTGAAGTCAAATGGCCTCTCATGTGGCAAATGTCCTTCAAAGATCCTCGGGCTGTTCTTCCAGTTCAGACACTCGAACCGTCTGCTCTATCAGCAAGAAATGCGAGAGAAAGCAGGTTTCCATGCACTGAAGGAGACAAGTGGCTGCCTGCACCAGGTCTCAATGCATAAGGGGAAACTGCTTTTCAGGACCACATCTTCCAGAGCCCAAACCAGCCAAGTAAGAAGCGTTGAGAGTTGTTCTGGAGGGTTTGCTTTTCTTTCCATTCACACGCCTTTTTCTTCTTGCCACTCGTATGGGTGGAAATTCAAAACAGGAAAGACCTTTGATGGTAAAATATATTTTTAATTTTGCCTGGGTGAATTATTCACGGGGGCTTGTTTCTTCTCCTGATTTTACAACACAACAATTTTAAATATGTAGAGACTTGTAAGGAGAACTGGTGTTGGAGAGGACTGGTAAATGCTCCATCAGCCCAGAGAATGGTGAGCAATGGTAGGGGGGAAAAGAAGGATTTGTCTTGGCAGTGGCAGACTCAGAGAAAATGTAGATGAAGCTGGGCATGTATTATGCACAGAGGACACACTCTAATCATGGTCTGTGGGCTAAGCAAGACCACTGGGATGTAAAACCAGACGTGTCCTGGCATTGTTACTCTCCCAAGACCTCACATGTCCTCAGAAAAGGTACAAGAATTCTGCTTTGGATTACAGTTGTGTGTGACTTAGCCCGATGTATTATTAGGTTGCAAACAAGTGACAAACATGCAGGAAATTGTTTTGCTTTTAAATGCCAGCTGCTGCATGGACCCCAGGGGGCTGGGTGATGGATCAGGCCAGCCTACCTGAATAGAGCAGCTATTTTCACACCTGGGCACCTGAGGAACAGCTCTTGGTTTCAACCTATGGAGCAGCCAGGTCCCTCCAGAGCCTGATAAAAAAACATCTCTGCTCCAGTTTAGTTCTGACAAAGGAATTGGTGAAGGGTCATTTTAAGGGCATCCATGCCCTGGGATGGAGTGCACAGAGCTGAGAGCCAATTTGCAGGGAAAGCCCTGAAGGAAAGACAACTTTGAACATAGCATCCGCTTAATAAACGAGAAATTAAGACTTAATAATGCAGCAAAAGTCTATTAACCTCTCCTGATCTGAGGGTTGCTTTCTCATGTGCTCTCTCCATGGGGATGCTGTGCCACTGCAGGTCTTCACACATGTTCACAGAATAGGTTTCCATCAACTTTACATCTGCTCAACACCCTTCCCTCCTAGGCACAGTATTTACCTCTCGGGAGAGGCATCAAATATCTTGGGCTTTACTTGTCTGTTTTCTTCCTCCTGATGGAGGGGTCCACACTCAGCTTTTGTGGGGAAATCACTGCTCTCCACTGCCCTAGAGCACAGATCTCCTGCCTAGGAGCTGAGACAGCTTCTTTGTTGCTCTCTGTCCAAGGGATCCCAAATATCAGCATTTCACTATTAAAATGAACTGCTCTGAGGTGAAGAGTTCCTGAGTTTTGTGCTGTGGCTGTTAGAAGAAGGTGTGATATTTTTCAAGAAAAAAAAAATCTGTGTTTTCCACTTTCTGTTGGAATAGAAGAAGAGCTGGTAAGTGGAACCCACTGGTTCTTCTTAGAACTGCAGCAAAGGGAAATATTTCCCTAGGCCTTCCCTTTCCTTGTGAAATGGAAGCAAAGCACCGTTTACATCTGCTGCAACTCCCCACAGATAACTGCTTCCCTCACACACACAGCTGAAAGCTCAAAGCACTCCACTTTCCCACCCATCCAGCCTATCCCCCCACAAGCCTCTTGGCTAACCCTTCCCAGTGTCTTTTCGGTGATGAGTTTGTAGAATCACAGGATGGCCAGGGGTGGAAGGGACCTTAAAGACCATCAATTTAACCCCTCTGCAGAGGCAGGGACACTTCCACTAGAGCAGGTTACTCAGCACCCCATCCAACCTGGCCTTCGACACTTCCACAGATGGGGCAGCCACAACTTCCCGGGACAACCTGTTCCAGCATCTCACCACCCTCACAGGAAAGAATTTGTTCCTCATGTCCAACATCAGTCTCTCCTGTTCAAGTTTGTAAGTCACAAAGTCTGATTTTTTTTCCTTCAAATCCCCTTATAAAACTCCCCCCAAAGATGAAATGGTGGGGCAGGCATCTGGTGTGTGATGACTGGAGTTTTTCACACTAAATTCTCTAATCTGAGGGTGGTGGATCTCTGGAACAGGCTGCCTAGAGAGATGGTGGAGGCCCCCTTCCCTGGAGCCAATCAAGGTCAGGCTGGATGGGGCTCTGGGCAATCTGTTCTGCTTGGTGTAGGGGAGCTGGACTAGATGACCTCTGGAGGTCCCTTCCAACTCTCTGATTCCACAGTTCTAATCCCTGTTGTTCCCTCCTGCTTTGCTGCTGTTTGTGCGGCACACCCCATTGTGTGTCCTGGGGTTGCTCTGGGATGGGAACCAACTTCTGCTGTTGGTGTGACCAGAACCTGATGTGAGAGCCTTGCTCCCCACCACAGTGGTCTCAACACAGTGATGTTAATGATAAAGAAGGAAAGCAAAAGCGATCACTTCCCAGGGGAGGTGTTTTTGGAGAAGTAACAATAATGATAACTGTCGATCCCACAGCTTTGGCAAAACGGAACAGTACGTTATTTTTAACAAAATTCCTCTCTTTAAAGAGAAAGTTCTAAATACCAAACGTCTTCACTTTGCTTCTGTGAAGCCACCTGAATGATTTAATCTGATTTCAGTTCTTTTGATGAAAACTCTCTCCTCTCCACCAAAACTCTCCGTTTGTCACCACAAAGCCTCAATCCTCAGCACATCAATTTCTTGAAAAACTGAAATGCTGCAGAAAGATTTTGATTTCCAGCCAGAATGGCTTTGGTTTGGGTTTAGGCATTTGGCTCGCAGGTAAGAAGCTGGGACTTAACCCAGCAAAGCGAGAGGTGAGGGCTCACTGGTGTCGTTGTGCACCGATGCAATGAAAGAAAGAACTCGCACAAATCAAGCCAGTTCAGCTAATGGGAATTTTTAAGAAAAGTGCTTATTCTCTGAAAATTAAAGGAAAAAAACACGGGAAAATGCTGAAAAGCAAAACATTTCTCGGCCTGCAAAGTGGTGGTGCAGTTTTTTTGGACCACGCTATCGTGGCCAGAGGCAAGGTATTCATCAGTGGTTCATCTATCAAATCAGAACAAGTACCGTTCTTCTCGTTATGAGAGCTATGTGGAAACGGCACATTCCTACCCTAAGTATCTCCTCTCTTCATTTGTTAAAATCAGGACTTCAGACATTAGGAATGCAGGTTTGTAGTCTACCTTCCTACTCCCTCTGTAAAGCCAGCCTTATGTCAGAATGAACTGGGTTTTACTCTGGCCCAGACAGCACAAGATGAACTTTTGGGTGGATCTTGCATCTTGTGTCCTTTTTCATCCACTTTTTGTTAGATCTGGGGTTCTGTTAGTGTTTAAGATGTTTGGTGTTGTCAGGTCTTAACTGCTTCACTCCCAGATTCTCTGTGACTATTGGTCCAAATTCACTTGCTGTCCCTTACTTGCACAGTATTTTTCTGTCTGTACTGCAAGTTGCTGAGTTGTTCTTTAGGAGACACAAAAATACCAGAAAGGGTGGTTGGTCTAACTTTCTCATTCACTTTTTCTTCTGATTGCTCTTCTCCATCCAGCCCCCTGCTCTTAGTTTTTTGCATGGTCACTGGAAACTAAAGAGTGACAACTGCTTGTATCCCCCTTACGTACCTGTGTCCTGCTTGTGACTCAAATTATAGGACCACAGAATGTGTTGGGTGGAAAGGGACCTCCAAAGGTCATCTAGCCAACTCTCCCACACCACTCACCAGACCATGTTACCCAGAGTCCCATCCAGTCTCACCTTGAACAGCTCCAGGGATGGGGCCTCCACCACCTCTCTGGGCAGCCTGTTCCAGGGATCCCCTATCCTCAGATTGAAGAACTTTTTCTTCATGTCTAACCCAAATCTACTCTTTTCCAGCTTCAAAGCATGACCCCTCACCCTATCATTCTCTGCCCTTGAGAACAGCCTTCCCCAGCCTTCTGACAGCCCCTGTCAGGGATTGGAAAGTTGAAATCATTGTTTTTTCCCTTTGGAAATCAGATCAGAGAAAACTGAGTAACGGTGGCATCTCCTCTGGTGGAGTGAGCATCATTCAAGGGGAACTGTCCAAATGTTCCTGGAGTAGAACAAATAGTCTGACTCGTTTCCATCAGTTGTGATAAAGCCACACTAGCTGAAAAAGATCCCAAACGTTATCTATTCAATTCACCAGAGCTGAGGTACGTGTGTGCTGGACCTGGTTCTGGCTGAACTGAGGTGGCTCATCGCTACTGCACTGGGGGTCTGGTCCCAGTGAACATTGAACACTGCTTTAGGGTTGGACTGTTATTTCTTTAGGTGCAACGTGTGACTTAGTGTGTTCCTGCTGAGGTAACCTACGTGGTGGCCTCCAAAGCCTTACTGACGTCTCCTTTCTGCTGCAGGAGAGGAGGCCTTGACCATGTACATGGACAAAAGCCGCCTCGACAGAAAGTCAGGAAACGCTACCCAGAGCGTTGAAGCTTTGCACCAGCTTGCTTCCTCCTACTTTGTAGACCGTGATGGCACCATGAGGAGACTCCATGAGATCCAGATCTCTACCGGAGCAATCAAGGTACTGCAAAAGAGGTGGTGTGTCCGCACTGACAGGGGTCTGGGGCAACGTTTTGACAGTTCAGTGTGATGTGTTTTGTGCCCAGGCTGACTTCCCCGGATAAATTGTCTTCTATGGACCTTAGTCAATAACTTCTTTTGCCAGAGCCACCAATATCTGGAAAGAAATGGGTAGTCAGTGGGGTGGTTGTGTAGGATAGGGCACTTTCAACATGTGTGACAGTGACCTCTGGAAGGGACAGGCAGCAGATAGTCCAGATCAGGGAAGGAGGCTGAAGGGAAAGGCAGGTCTGTGAAATGGACAACCTTGTGCAACCCAGCAGTACTTTCCTTCTGTGGGTGTCAGACTACTTAAACATCTCCTAGATTAGTTTACTACAGGGAAAGATGAAACTCAGTGTGGCATTAGAGAGGCATCTGGAATGAGATGGACTGAGAGACAGCTTGGGGGTTGCAGGAGGAAGGAAGGGGAGCTGCTCAGAGCATACAAAACAGGGAAAATGGCTCTGCAGACAAAGGCTGCCTTCTCCGAATGCAATCATCCTGTGCTGGGGAGGGACTTCATTGTCGCAGATTTCACTCCAGGGAAGGCAATGTGGATGGAGTTGTCATTGTTAGCCCTCTCTGAAAGGCTTCAGGTCTTGTTATTGTTCCATGGTGTCTTGTGGCTGAGTCTGTTCCCTTCTGGATGGGAAATCGAATTGAGATATTGAAACAGTGACAGCAGATAATCACCCCTTGTGAATTCAGGAAGGGCAGCTCTCCTCCATGGCTGGCAACCAACAGCAACAGCACTGCAGGTCGCCTGTGCCTCCATCTATCCTCGGCACAAGGATGTGTGCACATATGCTGTGGGAGCACTAGGTACCACTGTGGGCTGGCGATCCATCTCTGTGTCTGGCTTTCCAATAAGAGAAGCCAGGGAATAATTCCTCTACTGGCTTCTGATGCTCTCCAGTGGAGACTTTCTATGAGCAACATCAATCTGCAGGATCTCACTGCCAAGCCCAGAATAACATGCAGCACCACGAAGAACGCAGATACACTCGGGTGTTTCAGCCTGTGGATGTGGCAGGCGTCAGCCTTGTCTGTCCAGCCTGGGGAATGTATTTCCCAGGTAGGGAAAGATGCAGTTTGGTTTTCATCGACGAGGGGCAAGGGGTGGTTGCGTTACGGGGTCTGAACCTGCCTAGGGAGGGTGTGTTGCTACAGCCAGAGGGAACATTGTCTCTTTTATACGTCTCCTGTAGGTAACAGAAACTCGAACTGGCCCCCTGGGCTGTAACAGCTACGACAATCTGGACTCTGTGAGTTCTGTCCTTCTGCAAAGCACTGAGAGCAAACTCCACCTGCAAGGTAGGATACGGGAAAGAGGGAGGTGGTAATAGGGGAGTGGGGGATGAAGTGAGAGTGGACTGACCTTTTTAGTAGCCTTCTCCTCTGTTTGCTGTGATCACCTCCTTTGCTGTAACATCCCTGGTGGCTTCATCTGATGCTCAGCACAGCAGAGCCAGGGCTTGACGGGGCCTGTGCTAAAGGTAAAAGGAGACATGAACTGAACCCCAGAGAAGTGTCTGGGTGTCCCCTGACATAAGATTTTGATGGATTTCTGTGTATTTTATGGGTATAAATAAATATGCCCTTTTCTGCTAATATCCAAGGGCCATTCTGTCCACGTCTCTCCTTGTCCCTCCCAAATTGCTGATTTGCGTAAGAGGTTTGCAGATCAGCTTTGGAGACTCTCTAATGACCATAATCTTTGGGAAAAGTCACAGAGGTTTTATTTGGATGCTAGAAGCCATGGCTTCATTCCCAGCTGGGGACCTAGTCCAGAAGTCAACAGATAGAGGTCACGACTGAATTAATAAATAAATACCCACCGGTTAGCAAGAAGTCAACTCCAGTAGAAGGAGGAAAATCACTGGGCGTGTAATTTACTAAGGTTATTCCCAAGTTTTTGACAAAATAAGGAAATGTGGGATTTAATTGCTCATGTGCCCAGATGGTTTTATTTCTGGAATCCTTGTACTTGCACAAATTTTAATTTTTCAGATGAATGGGCTACATTACATCTTCCGCTTTGAGTATAATTTGGCAAGGGCTGTTTTAATCTTGGTTGCACAGAAACTGGGTTTCATTTACTGAGTCGTGTTGTGGATATATTATTATTGTTTTTATTGTTTGCCTTTAAAAATAATAGGCAGGTAGTTTTCAGTGTTCTGGTGATTTTCCAAATCGCTGAGTTCTGGTTCTTACCTAATTAACAATAAACAATGTGATGCTTTTTATATACCCTGGTGATGGCTGCTGGTAGTGAAAACTCAAGGATGGCAGGTCTCACAACTAGGTAAAGAGCTAAACAAGCAGACAAACTGGTAAGCAGATAATAAGCAGATAAATCAGTAGATCTCTATTGACTATCTAATCCTAGAAGAGAAGAAGCAAGACAGCTGGGAGGGGAAGGAGGTAGAGAAAGAGGGAAAATTTAGGAGACAGTTGGAATGGACTGCCTAGGGGAGTGGTGGAATCTCCATCCCTGGAGGTGTTTAAGAAAACACTGGACATGGTACTTAGTGCTGTGGTCTAGGTTGTGGTGACGTTAGGTTATAGGCTGTACTTGATGATCTTGAGGTCTTTTCCAGCCTCAATAATTCTGTGATTCTGTGATGTAAGGGCTGTATTTCCTGGTGGAGGACCTCAGGGGTCAACCACATGTGGCTTTCATGGAGCTTCCTGGCCTAACTTGGTGCAGAGAAAAGCTAGACCCAAGCCTAGGGAGATGGCAAGGGAAGGGAGGAAGGGAAGAGCTCTTCCTAACAGCAAAGTGACCTTTAAAGCTACACCTGAGTGTTTTGCACCTCATCTGGAGTGCAGTTCTTGGGATAATTACCCAGGATCCTTCCTCTGCTCTGAGAGGCCTCATTAGGAATTAGTCACAGAGCTGCTGGTAATGGATCGTGACCGAGTCCCCTCTGATCTGATTAGCAGCCGAGCATGAGCTGCTGACAGAAATCTATGTTGCTACCTTGGTATCACTCTGGCTGCGAGATTGGCTCAATAAAAGAGCAGCATCTTCGTGACAGGGAGGATTTCTGTTCCTAAACTTGCTTGCTGCAACCCAGCCTTGAGAGTTGTGGTTTCAGAGACGTGTCTGTCAGGAGATGCAATGGCCAGACACAGAACTGAGCTGCCTGCATGTAGGGCTTGGGGAAGGTCAGCCTGACTGAAGATTTAGGGGAGGAGCTGGATGCTGCACAGTGCAGGGTGCCTGGTTCTGCACCTGTGGTTACGTGGGCAGAAAAGCATCACTTATTTATAAACCAGTATCCGTGAGGACCAGCTGTGTCAGCTGCCTGCACAGGGGTATCTATACAGGGTCGTTTACCACAGTAGATCAGGTTTACTGTTTTCCTAGTCCTAAGTAAATCACAGAACGTTAGGGATTGGAAGGGACCTCGAAAGATCATCTAGTCCAAACCCACAACCACAGCAGGATCCCTTAGATCACGTCACACAGGAACATGTCCAGGTGGGTTTTAAATGTCTCCAGAGAAGGAGACTCCACAACACCCCTGGGCAGCCCCTTCCAGTG
>JAOXOE010000784.1:4241047-4279150 GCA_028565055.1 Phoeniculus purpureus | reverse complement strand
CCAGCTCACACCCATTGCCCCTTGTCCTATCATTAGATGACACTGAGCAGAGCCTGGCTCCATCCTCCTGACACCTGTTCCCTGAAAAAGAATCCTAGGCTGAAATTTGAAAATTTGATTGAAAAAAAGCAGCATTTTGAAAAGTTTCAGGAAATTAAACTTCCAGAGACCGAACCTCTTGGCTCGTTGATGATCACGTTGCAACAAGGCGCAGCTCCACCAAAGTGCTCTTGTAAACATTGCGACACTGAGCAGGAAATACTGCACGTTAGGTAGCTTGTTTCATCGAATATGGCAGCAGAATATTAAAATTTACATGACAATTAATATTAAAAGTCTTTTGCCAAGATGGGCAGAGCAGTAATGGCAACACGAAACGCTTCAGCTTTTCAGCGAAACAAAATGAGCCGGTATAAAAAACCCCATGTTTAAACCTTTCCCTGTCAAAAGTGCTTTTGGAGTCAACACTCTCTCACAAAATGCTTCAATGAAACTGCATTTTCAACAGAGAACCCTTCTGTGGAAAATGTTTCAAATAGCTCTAATTTAGAGCTGGGGAAATTTAGCTCTCCTAATGCAGGAAGCCTTTTATATACAGTCCAAAGGCAAACATCTCTCTCTAATAGTTTTTCTAGGTGATTTAAGGACACATTCCCTTGTCAGATGCTTCATACTCTGCCTGTAGTTACCTGAGACCAACCTATAACAAATCTGTGCTGCTCTAAATTTTTAAAGAGGAACTTGATGCTTTGCAGTGTGGCAGAAATCCTCCTCCCGATCGATAAGGTACCCTCAAAACTGAGCTCTTCTCCCTAATCCTTGCCACCAGCAAAGTTACCTTCTGCATCTATTACCAGCCCATTCCTCACGCACCCTGGCGTGGACTGAGGTGTTCACCCCATGAAGGTAGTCTAGAATCTCAGTCTTTAAGACCAAATGTCCCCTGCTTGGTTGCTTTAAAGGGAGACAACACAAAAAGACTAAAAATCTTTGGGTTTTAGAGTTTGTAGCTTCAATTCAGATTCAATTCAAAGAAATTTCTTGGGTAATGAAACAGCAGCCTGGGATGTTTTACTAAGGTCATGTCAGCAGCAGAGTTTTCCCAGCTAGCAGAGCTGACTACAAGCTGCTCTGCAAGGCTGGTGTGCTGGTACTGTCCTTAGGACTGCAGCTTTCCTGCTTGAAGGGTGGCGACTGAAGCATCCAGAGCAGCCGTCTGAACCAGTGTGGCTGCCTTACAATCTCATGTTGGCAAAGATTAATCATAACTATGCTTTACTGACAGCTGTAGTCAGCTCACCAGGCATCAGGACCAGGTACCAGGACTGACTGAGATGCTACCAGCCCAGTACTTGTAAAATCTCTTAGAGAATCATTGAGGTTGGAAAAGACCTTCAGTATCACCAAGTCCAACCATCCACCCCACAACCCCGAATCACTAAGCTGTCTTCCATGTCTACCTGTTTTTTACCTCCCTTCAGGTAGTTGTTGAGAGCAATGGGGTCTCCCCTCAGCTTCCTAGGATCTGGTCACAAGGATGTTCAACACAAACCCAAAAACATTGGTATGAATCTGCCCTTGGCTGGTTATGATGATAAACGTGGGGGTTATTTTCATATATTTATGTCACAGTACAGACGTGGAAGCAGGCAAGGCTGTATTTCAGCAACCCGAACACTGATGTCTTCCACCTAACATGTGTGTCTTCCACATGGAAACTCCTGGCTGGAAGATCTGAGTCCAGTGTAATCCCAGCAGCACATCTGCAGTTCTAGAGTCAGGGCTTTGCAGCTGGTGTGTGCACACTCGTGTTTCAGAGAGGAGCTGGTTTCCTCTGTCACTCGTGTGCCTGGTCTCAGCATGCACCTGAACGCGTGCTGCCAGTGGAATGCTCCAGTTAGCGGCGTGGAATCCAGCAGAACTGCTACCTGATTAGCGTTAAGTATTTGTAGAAGTGGTTTGTTGAATTGGTGCTTAGTGTGCGGGGGGTCTGATTGCCTCTTAAACATGAGAGTATCTCTTACAAGAAAAAGTTGTACTGGAAATGGATTTTTTTTCTTCAGAATCCATGAGTTTTATGGGTGAAAGCCAAGCATCTGGATGAGGCACTCTTAGTGTAGGATGGGACCATGCTATGGTTTAGAGACTTCAAGATATTGATGTTTCTGGGTGTTCTGACATGTACAACTCTGTCCCTTGCACCAGGAAATGGTTTTCCTTAAGTTTTACGTGTTTCTTTTGTTTTGGAGAGAGCCAGGATCAAAGAAACTATTCTCCAAAGCCAGTATCACTAAACTAGCTGTGACCAGTTTGTTGTTGCTGTTATTCAAATTTAAAGAGAAAATATGGTGAGCTAGGAGCCTGCAGTCATTTGGGCCTCATATTCAAAGGCTCAGGCTAGAGCAGGTCATTCCTCCATGCAGCAGAGGGTGGAAAGATTGATTTGTGGGACTTGGACCATGAATAAGCTGGGTCAGTGCATGCCCAGTCCCACTCCCCTCTCCTATGATCTTCTAATCTTATGAGTACAGCAACCTTTAGGCACTCCAAGACCCTTTCGTAGAAACACAGAATCATTCAGGTTGGAAAAGACCTTTGATATCAAGTCCAACCAACAACCCTACTGTACCAAGTTTGCCGCTAGACCAGACCTCTAAGCCACATCTTAATGATCTTTAAACACCTCCAGGGATGGCTACTCAGCACCCTTCCTGGGCAGCCTGTTCCAATCTCTGACTGGTCTTTCAGAAAATAAAATTCCTAATGTCCAGCCTAACCCTCCCCTGGTGCAGCCTGTAGATCTCTGTCTACACTTTCTTTCCATCCTGAAGGAAAGTCTTGGAGCCTGGCAGGTCAGACCATCCCTAATGTCAGTATGAAGGTGTGAAAAGGGACCATCCTGCTTCAGAGAAATCCCTAAAGGATGCTGAGGTTCAGTACCTTTGAAGACAACAGGAGGAAACCTGAACTTCTTGTTGAGAAACATCTAAGGAAAGTCCAAAGTGACCTTAAAATGCTGATCCATCTTAGATTAGTTTTGGTGTGCTCTCAGGGATGCTGTAGGCTGTGATCAACTCCTCGGATGTTCTGTCCGAGGGAACAGACATATGGAGAACCTCCAAATCCCAGGCTTGAAATCCCTCCTTGGGCAAGTGTCACAAACATCTTCTCCAACTGGAGGCTGCTCTGTGTTCGTCCTGTTTGGTGGCTGCCACAGCTTCAAGACTGGCTGTGATTTAGGTGAGATAACGGGGCAGCTCTGCCACTGGCTTGGTGCTCACAGAGGCCGTGTCGAATGGAAGGAAATGGAGGTCCCTGTGCCTTCAACAGCATCCTGATCCCTCAGACTTAGTCTTCCCAGGGACCTTGTCAAGGCTGAGGTGGAACCAAAAGCAGAAGGGTAATGGGGGTCCTGGGGGCACTGCCCGCTGCTTTTCTCTTGTCTGGGGTGAACATGACCCATCACAGAGATGAACTCCTGAGAGGAGTCACTGCCCTTCCTGCACACTCCTATCCTCTGAATTATTGTCTTATTTTCATTCCACTCCAATGAGCTGTCAGCCACAGATACAGTAATTCAGCGCAATAGAAACACAAACAGATGGGTAATTGACCCGCTTGCCTTCATTACACTGGAGTTCAGTGCTGCTGTTCAAGCCATAAACTCCTTTATCTGCCACTCCAAAATCCCTGGGCCTTTTACGAGCAGGACGAGCGGGCCAGGTTCCTGTGAAAGGCTCAGCCAGAGTTATTGTCATCTCTGCCTCGTGCACCGCAGATGCTGACTGAGCCTGACAGGCTGGGCTGGCCAGGTAGAAGGAAACAGCTGCAAATCCTCGGGGATAGCTGTGGGAAGCCTGGAGATGGAGGCTGGAGAAGGACAGGGTAGAAAAACCCATGGTCTGTACACAGGGCAAACGCTTAAACTGCTCCTGTGTCCTCTGGTGCCTGAGCGAGCGCCCACCTGTGCTGCTGGCACAGATGGAGGGGCACATGAGCACTTGCTGTGAAGAGAGAGAGATAGAGACATGGGGATGGATCTCCTGGCTGATGTAAATCCTCAGAGCACCACTGAAATCATCAGCACTAAACCCATTTGCACTTTTATAGGATTTGGCAAGTAGCCCTCCTCGCAGGGAGTGGGCTGAGCAGACTCAGGTGCCCAGCTCCTGTATTTACACTGTGTGAGCCGGGCACTTAGCTCAGCGAGGCTCTTTCATAAATCCCTCCTTGTGTTATTTGCCTTTCTTCCGTTTTCCTGTCTTTCTTTTTTCCCCTCTTTCAGCGTGTAACTTGCTTGGTTTTGTGGTACCAAACCTGCTTAGTCTCTGTCACAACAGGTTAGAACAGCACCTGGGTGCAAAGTATCCTCCCTGGGATGAAGGAGGCTTTGCAGTCACTTGCTTTGTGCTGCACTGGGATGAAGTGGGTGCACTTGGTGTTGGGGATGGGGGGCAGTTACTCGTTGCCCTGCTCTCACAGAACAGATGGGCTCTGCTTTCAGTTAGCTCACTAGTCCAGGTATGCAGTCTGTACCCACCTTCCTCACTCGTGACAGCTCTGAGAGAAATATCACAGCAGCTTTTGATTCCTCAGCATCACTTTCCCAAGTTGTTAATGAAACAGATTGCGGAAAGAACAGATACCTGAAATGACTTTTTTTTCTCCTCCATCCTCTTTTTTCTTTTCTCATCCCTGCTTCTCTGCCAGGCCTCCAGATCATCTTCCCTCAGTATTTGCAGGAGAAGTTTGTCCAGTCTGCCTTGAGTTACATCATGTGCAACGGCGAGGGGGAGTACATCTGCCGGAACAGCCAGTGCGGCTGCCAGTGCGCCGAGGAGTTCCCGCAGTGCAACTGCCCCATCACCGACATCCAGATCATGGAGTACACCCTGGCAAACATGGCCAAGACCTGGACAGAAGCCTATAAAGATCTGGAGAATTCAGGTAACCAAGCAAAACCTCTTCTCTGATGACTTCGAACACAACACGTCAGTTTCTACCAGTTACAAATCCTTTCTTCCCTCAATACAATGCTCCAGTGTGGATAAAAAATAGAGGGTACTGGACGTGTAGTGTGAGTGAGTGCCTCTTATTATCTATTGCTTGTACAGAAAAAACCAAACACTTTACATATTTCTATGTGTAAGGGGGTGTTTTCCACGGAAAAATTTGTTTGATTAAAAATCTGGGGTTTTTTTCATGCCAAACCAGCTCAGATTGTCTCTTTAACAGTTCTACAGAGAAGCTTCCACAATATGAATGATGCAGAAATTGCTTTTCAGATTTGCATGAATGATTTATTCTGCTTTGGTGAAAGGCAATTCACAGGGAGAGAGCACAGGCCAGATGACACCTCGTTTGAGATAGCGAGGAAAAGGGAAAATGACTTCTCTCTCCTACAGTGCTGGTGTGAACGTTTCCCTTCTCCCTCATCTTTCTCCCAGTGTGATGCTGGGGGTGTCAGCAGAGTTTGTTCCTTCCACACTAGTGCTGGTAACACCCGTAGTATGTGTGTTGTGATGCTTATGTGATGTGTAAAGGGCTGGAGATAGGAAAGAGAACAAGAGCATCGGTGCAGTCACGTCCTTCTCTTTAGCAAATGTCCTGCCTGCCCTGGAGCCATGTGAGCACTAAGCAGAACTTATCCCCAAGACTTATTCTCACCAGTTACTTCCAACACATTTCCTTTAATGATTATCGTTGTAACAATAATCAACATTGTATGTCCAGGTTTCCATGTTAGGAAAGAAAACTAGGAAGGGACTGTCTCGTTTCATTCAAGGCACTGAAGAATTCTTCAAGTGTTCCCAACAGCAATTTCTTTCTTCATGTTGAAGGTCACCTTAATACCTTTAATGGCTGAAATGAAGTGACCGATGATGTGTCCTCGATGGTCTGTTGAGGACTGCTCCATACTTCAGTATGCAGACCCTTCTGGCGTGTCTGCTACTGTTCAGATTCTTGTGCCCAGCTCGTGCCGTTGACTTGGTGCTCAGCTGAGCAGTCAGAG
The DNA here is from genome assembly GCA_028565055.1 of Phoeniculus purpureus. NCBI lineage: Eukaryota > Metazoa > Chordata > Aves > Bucerotiformes > Phoeniculidae > Phoeniculus > Phoeniculus purpureus. The sequence goes on along the minus strand of JAOXOE010000784.1, from coordinate 4,273,137 downwards.
CAGTAGTTGTGACCCAAAGCTGATGACCATCTTGATGATATTGCCCCGTATACTGTGGGGAACCACAAAGCTGGGGCAGTTCCTGAAGCAAGTCACTGACTGAAGAGGTCAGTGGTGTCCTGAGAGTTTCTATAGATCTAAGGATGGGGGGTGGGTACACCCCGGAAATAGGGCTTTCAGAAACTTCTGCTAGCTCAGTGCTGTGCAAAGGCAGATGACTGGCAGGGCCTGCCAGCGCAACTCTGCCACTACTTACACATTACTAGCTGCTAGTTCTGGAACAGAATCTTCACATGAGATGCTGAAGAGCCACATGTCGGCCACCACTCATCAAAACCCTTTGCATTCCCAGTGGATCCAACCCAGACATGGAGAAGTTGAGAGCCCTATGGAGAGAGAAGAATTACAGTCCCACAGTGATTGTTTTACTGGTACATTCTGTATTTGTTGCTCTCGATCTAAGCAAAGGCTGTGGTAGATAATTATATTCAGCCTCCCTCCCCTTGAGATTTCAACAGGAGAAGGTGTTTTTCATTTTCTGTGTTAAAGTGACACATTGCAGTTCAATTCGATGCTGTGTTGTAGCCAGATTCCACCCAGGGCTGGAGGCTTTTTAGGGCTAGATGGAGTGATTATCTTTATGTTTAAAGCTGCTGCATCTCATTCATCACTTTGTTGCATCATGCGTGAACCTATCCTTTGAGATGAAAGTTGCTATCACAAAAGACTGCGGGACTAATGTGTTGCTTCTTTAGTTATTGGGAATATTTATTAAAACAGAGGGTTTTCTTCATTATGAACAGCAGGAGAGAAATATCTAGTGAGATCTGAAACCTTTTGCAATAAAGTGAACCGAAAGGCACAGGTATAAAACCCCCACCATTTGCACAGGAAGATGCTGAGAGTCTGAAGGATCTATATTCTGCTTCTGATTTGCGTTGGATTCCTATGTCAGACTGGAAAAATTGTGTAGAGCACATCAAGAGTTGGTGTGATCTGGGACGTATCTTCAAAGTCAAGGAGGGTGCAGTGAGCTGATGCTGCTTTAAATCAGCTCCGGAGCTCTCTTAGTCCTGTGCTTCATTGCTCATGTGTAAATTGAGAAAAATAACACTGTCTTATTCTTGGCATTTTCATATAGCTGGCCGAAACATTCTGCATCAAAACTGTGAGTCTGGATTTTAAAAGAGCCTTTTGATTAAAAGCCAGGGGTGGTGGATTTTGTACTAGTGTTGGCGTTTGGAGGAAAGTGTGATTTTATTTATTTTTTAAATGGAAAAGGAAAGCACTGGAAAAGTTTCATCTTTGAAAAGAGATATCTGACATCTCACTGTGATGCCAGCACTCCTCTCCAGAGGCTGGACCCTTTGCCCTGGTACCACCTGAGTCATTGCCATTGAGACTACTTGGGTGACTGGGCAAAGAGAGACTGTACTGCATTCTGGGAGGGGTAGTCCTGGCCATCAGCAATGTTTTCTGTGCAGATAAATGAAGTAAACCAACTGCAAACAGGCTTAATAATTAACGGGAAGTTCACAGGAGTAGGAGTGAATGATTCCCAGAATCACAGAATCATTGAGGCTGCAAAAGACCTCTGAGTTCATCAAGTCCAGCCATGACCTAATATCAGCACAATCACCTAGACCAGGGCACTAAGGGTCACAGCTAGTCTGTCCTTAAACACCTCCAGGGATGAGGATGCCACCACTGCTCTGGGCAGTCCAGTCTGGGCTCTGATCACCCTTTCTGTGAGGAAGGGCTTCCTAACATCCAACCTAACCCTCCCCTGGCAGCTTCAGGCTCTGTCCTCTGGTCCTGCTGCTCGTTGCCTGGGAGAAGAGCCCAACCCCTGCCTGACTACAACCTTCCTTCAGGGAGTTGTAGAAAGGGAGAGGGTCTTCCCTGAGTCTCCACTTCTCAAAGCTAAACACCCCCATCTCCCTCAGCCTCTCCTCATCAGACTTTCCCTCCAGTCCCTTCCCCAGCCTTGTTGGTTAGCACTATGCAGCCACAGCCTCTGTTTGAGCCTCTATGGATAGTCAGAAATAAATTTAACTAAATAATGCAGAAACGAATCTCTTTGAAAAGTATTTTCTTTTTTCACATCTTAAAAAAAACCCCAGACAAGGCTCCATCCAGCTTTTATTTTGCAAGATTTCCTTGCTCATTTGTTTTTCCCCCAGCGTTGCTCTGCAGTATCAAAAATGTGCAGACTGCACTGAAATTCCTCCCTTCCCCGTCTCTATGAAAAATGTAGCACATTCATCATCAGAGGGAAAAGTGCCTGCTCTTTTGCACAAACAGGCTTTTGAGGAAATTGATTTATAAGGGGCGGGAAGCAAATGCAAGGCTTTTACTGCTGAAAGGTACCAGGAGTAACCCTCGTGGTCAACAGAAGCAATTATGCATGATGATAGTTTCAGAAGACCCTGTGAACAGGAGAGAATCATTTCTGGGGAGGAGAAAGGGCACTGAAAGCAGCATCACAAGTAGAGTGAAAACCTGAGAGATTATTAAAAAGCATAAAATAATCTCACTTATCTTTGGGGAAGAAAGGAGACAAGCAGGTGTCCCGTGGATCTTTAGATAGAGAAATGACAATAATTATTGGTATTAGGTGCTGGGTTTCACCATGTGATGTGTGGGATGGGAACATCCATTTGCCATCCATGTAATGACAGCACTGACTCATGTGTAGAGATTCTCTGTCAGGCAGCTAAGCATGAGCTTCAAGTTGCTGAATAATAGGAAATCTCAGCTTTGCATGACAGGTTGTAAATGATCTGGTTTTATTTTCTACAATTATTTCCCTTTTTGAGAAGACACCAGCCTTTACACAGTTCATTTTTTATCTTCTATTTCTCTTACTGTTGTCCTCTTGTCTTTCTGGAAATTGGATGAATTAAAAGCCCCAAAGATTAGGAAAGCAGAAAAAATAATACAGATGACTTAAAAGAAAAGAAAGGGGCAATGAGTGTAAGCTGGAACATAGGAGGATCCACATCAATGTGAGAAGGAACTTCTTCACGATGACAGCACTGGAATGGGCTGCCCATGGGGGTTGTGGAGTCTTCTTCTCTGGAGACATAAAAACCCCTCCTGGACATGTTCCTGTGTGACTGGATATAGGTGATCCTGTTGTGGTGGGGGGATTGTACTGGATGATCTTTCGAGGTCCCTTCCAATCCCTAGTGTTCTGTGATTTCTTGCTGGATACTTCGTGGGGTTTGTGACAGGGCTCTAGTCCAGCCTTGCTCCCCAGGAGCAGGACTGCCACCAGCACTGGCTCAGGTCAGCCGTGGTTTTGTCTAGTGGAGGGTAAAATCAGAGATTTTAGCTAAGTCTCTGGGCAGCATGTTCCAGGGCTGCATTACCTCCAAGTGAAGAAGTTTTTAAGTCAGTCATGTGAACATCTGAAGCTGCCAAGTGTCTGTCCCTCCTCCATATATCATCTGTCTTGAGTTAGAAGAGGTTCTCTCCTTCATATCTGTAGGTATCTTTTAAGCAGTTTAAGGTTGTAATTAGTTTGCCCCTTAGCCTCTTCACCAGAGAAAAACATGAGCAGCTCCATCCACCTGACTTTGTAGGACTTGTGCTCCAGGCTCTTGACCATCTTGGTAGCCCTCAGCTGTGCCCTCCCTGGTTTCTCAACACCCGTCTGCAGTTGAGTGCCTCTATAACTGGCAGAGAAATGCAGGTGCAGCCTCAACAGGGCCAGGGAGAGACAAATCAATCTACTGGATTTAGCCCAGAGTGCAGTATGAGATAACATCGTGTTGGCCAACCTTCAGCGTGGTGCCCACCTCAGAGACCTTTCCAGCAGTGATCATTCAGCTGGTTGTGTCCAAGCCTGTACCGACATGTGGGGTTATTCTCTCCTGGTGTAGAACTTTGCTCTTTAGTGCACTTTATGTGGTTTCTGTCGGCCCACTCCTCATGTTCTCAAGGTCTCAGTGAGTTGAACTCAGTGTTCTGGTCTTAAAAAAGTGGGTTCTTTTCTGCTGAGGAAGCTGGAATCGTCTGTTGTTTCCATCTGAGGATGTCTGAGCCTGGTAATCAGAGTCTAAGCAAGCTGTACTTCTCAATTAGTAAGAAAAGGATGGTTTTAAACAGAAACAGTGTCAGATTTTCTGTTTGTGATTGAGAAAAGAATCCCTCGAAGAAGCCCCACATAATGTTTTTTCATTATCAAACCAAATCAAACAGAAAAGAAGTGATTACAAAACACCATTTAACAACATATTTTTGGATCAATTAGGTTTTTTCCTTTGGCTAAAATTGACACTTTTTTTTCCTAACGAAGCCCTGCAAACTATTTTGTTTGATTTTCATTGTTACATAAAGCAACTCATTTGACTTCAAATGAAGTTAAATGAGGAACAAAAAAAAAAGGGGGAATCTGAATGCTCTTTTTAAAACATGAGAAGGCAGGACGTTTCAACACAATCCAAACCCTTCCTCTGGGGATTTTTTAAACCTGGGGGTTTTCCAAAAGCTTTTTTCTCCACTCTTTTTTTTAATGACACAGCCCAAGTGACTTGACTTCAACGACAAATGGCATTTTAGGAGCAACTGGAAAACAACTTAAATAAGAACTCTTTAGCTGACAATGATTCCAACTCTCTGCTTTTTGTGTGTAGCCCCTAGACTACACTTCTGTGCTTCAGGGAATTTGCTCCTTTTTTTTTCCTCCATCCCTACACATGAACCATATTCTTTCACCCCAATACTCCCCAGGTTTCCTTGCTCCATTCTTACACATGAACTGTATTCTTTCACCCCAACCAAAGGTTTCATTTCCCATATGGGAGTAGCAACAGCCATGGAATTATTTGGCTTCCTGAGGCAGAATGACAGACCCATGAGTTAATGGACATCACCTTCCCTCAGCGGAGCATCGATGGCCTCACACATCATCGATGATTCTCCATCCTGCTTACAAAGAGCTCTGTGACTTTGTTGTAATTCAGAGACCTCTGTATCTCTCCACATTTCTGTGTGTTCCAGATGAGTTTAAATCCTTCATGAAAAGGCTACCTAGCAACCACTTCCTGACCATTGGGAGCATCCACCAGCACTGGGGGAACGACTGGGATCTGCAGAACCGCTACAAGCTGCTGCAGAGCTCCCTGGAAGCCCAGCGCCAGAAGATCCAGCGCACTGCCCGCAAACTCTTTGGCCTCAGTGTCCGGTGTCGGCACAATCCTAACCACCAGCTGCCTAGAGAAAGGTACCTTCACCCTTCACTGGAATGAGTGTAGTGTGGTGGGTGACTGATGAATCCGAGTCAGGGCTTGGATTCAACAGCCCAAGTGTATGGCTATAGGGTGTGCTAATGTGGAGGTTTGGGAGAGAATGTTAAAGTCTGGGAGTGGGTGGACATTTCTGGATGTCTAAGTAACCTGTCTCATGTACCTAAGCATATCCACACCCCTTCTGTGTGGGCTCACCTACCCAAGTGAAGGGTACCCACTCATTCTATAGTGTTCTGCAAGAATATCTACGAGCTGACATCAGCTCTGCTTCCTAAGTGGTTTTGCCTCATGTACCACAGCCAGGCTTTCAGTCTCCATTTGCTGTTAAAATGGATGTATGGAGCACAAAATGCTTCAGCCCATTTTTGAGTTGTGCTTCTCAATGAGTATAGCCAGAGTCAAAATAGAAGCTTTAGTTTCACTTGGAACAGATCACATGTCTTCTACTAAATGCAGAGTGAACCTGCAAACCTGCACTGAGCAGAAGCCCAGCAGTTATTACAGGTGGAGGCAGCAGATTTTCCATTACAGCTACAACAACTATTGATATCCAATAGTCACCTCCTGCTGGCTCCTTTCAGCCCTGACCTATGGCTCAGTTGCTGTTTGTTTCCAATCATTTTTGGAGACTTTCATCTGTGGATTTTAATAAACATCACATGCTGTTTCTTTCTACAATATCTGGAGTAAAATAGCACTGAAAATGTGGAAAAGATTAGTCCAAGTGCCTTTTCTTCCACGCTTCTCTTGGAAGGACCAGACCAAGCTAATAGTTTTAGAGGAGTTGTTTTTTTGCCTCCTTCCTTACCTAAATACTTAGTCTGAACAGAAAAATTAACTGATCGGCTGCTGTGTCCTGTTATCATCTGGCCCTCTCCTCTCCCCCCACCCCTGCCACTAAACACATTGGAGTTTCCATTTCATCACTGTGTGGCTCAGAAAACTCTTCAAGGTCTTAACATCTCTTTAATTACCACTAAGTCTCATGCTTCTGGATAAAGACTTGATGAACTCACTCATTATGGGAATCACAGAACATTAGGGATTGGAAGGGACCTCAAAAGACCATCCAGTCCAAACCCCCTGCCAGAGCAGGATCTCCTAGAACAAGTTGCACAGGAACATGGCCAGGTGGGTTTTAAATGCCTCCAGAGAAGGAGACTTCACAACCCCCCTGGGCAGCCCCTTCCAGTGGTCTGTCACCTAGCTGTGAAGAAGTTCCTTCTTATACTTATGTGGAACCTCCTATTTTCCAGCTCACACCCATTCTCCTACAATTAAGTATCCATTAAGTGTAAGAGACTATGAAGAGAAGTCTTAAAACTGTCCCATCCCACCAACTGGCTGAGCTGCTACAAATGAACTGGTAGAGGAGCGACAAGGATGCCCAGGAATTGTTTTAAGTGGTGCCACACCAACGAGCAGCAGCAAAACGGAGCAAACACCCAACCAGCCATGTTGCTGCGCAGCGCTCAGGCAAACATGTCTGTTACCTTTCTCTTCTCTTGTGAGAAGTCAGCCACGCACAAAGCGAGCCTCCAACGAATACTGTGAAATCTGGGGGAAGGAGGACGAAACGGAGGATGGCAGCTGGGTTTTTAACTGACTGATGCGTTTGATTTGTTTAAGTCAACATCGCCAGGCATATCATCATCTCTTCTCTTATTTGTCATCCTGCGTTTGGAGCTCGGCAGGGGAGGGGCTCGGGAGGCAGATGCGTCGCGCAGGAGGCGCATGCTGCATCGTTCCTTTCACGGGGCTCCAAAGACTCTAATTTTCTAATTGTTACTGTACAGAGCGACAGATGCTTATCAAGCATGCCAGTGGCTTTGAAAGGATGGAAAGGTTCTATTAAGAGCAAGCCCCTCTCTCTTCAGTACACACAACAGTAAGCCTACTTTATATATTCAAAAGCGACGTAAAAAAGGAGGAGGATTGCTGTTGATACTCCTTGGGAAAGGAAGAGGTGGAGTTTCCAAGGGAAAGAAAGAGTAGAGATGTTGGCAATTAGGCTGCTTCTCCGCAACCTACTGCAAGAGCTGAGAAGGAAATCTCTCTCTATACATAGAGATGTATTTTCTCTGCACTGCTTTTGCCAAATAAACACCCTTTTCCAAGCAAATTTGGTTTAAAAAAGAAACCACTCCTCGGTTGTTAAAGCTGTGGTGGTGAATGAGCACCTAGTGCTGCATTTGAAAATTCTGGATGTTAAGTATAAATAACATCCACGGGCTGGGGGGGGGCTCTGATACGTGTTCTGGGCTCCAGCCAAATTGTCATTAGTTAAGAATACATCTCCCAGCTGCTGAGAATAAAAATAAACTCTTTGAATTCACTGTGCCGAGCAGGAAGCCCAAAAGAACCTCCACGGCAGCTCGTGCTGCTTGGAAAAGTGACAGGTGAGTTTCCAAAGAAGCTCTGGTAAATCCCCACTTTTTTCCTTCACAGTGGAAAAAAAAAAAGAATTAAAAAAAAAATCTGTTCCTGCTGGATCCAGGTTTTTAATTGGGTTTCTTAGTGGGTTTGTTAGTTCGGGTTTTGTTTTGCTGTGGTTTGGGTTTCTAATCAGCCCAGACACCATCTACAACAGAGCTGCATCTCAAGCAACACCCATCAGCCTCTTCTCTCCTCAGACCTAATTAATGCTGAAATATGACAAAGCAGGAGGAAAGCAAATTATTCATCACCTCTCTGTGCAAGCTGACCTCTGTTTCTGATCCGAAAGGCCAGCGCTGTCCTGCAAAACATTTTCTTTTGTCCCCAGAGACGGGTTTGAAATGGTGAAGCGGCTCTGCACCGTCACCTGGCTCCTAGCTCCCAGCACTGCCAGGGGACGGCTCGTCCCCAGCGACAAAGAAAACGCTGCAAAACCACGAACAAAACGCACTCACAGCTTGGCCCGGACGTAACTTTTATTTTTCATTTCAGTGGGCTGCAGGAGATGGAGGCTGGATGTAAAACCGCTTGTCAGTGACATTTGGAGACACAGTTTTCCTTTCATTTTTAATTTCCCATGTTCTAGGACTTTATTATTTGAACTGGCAGAGGTAGCCAAGTAAATTTCGCAATGATATTGAGAGGGAGAAAGATAAACTGATGAGTCCTTAATGAAAGAGAAAATAATTAACATGGAAACCAATTGGCGACTCTGCTGCTGGCTTTCAGCGTTGAAACATTGGCTCCTTTCAGCTCCCTCATGCCCCGACTCCTCTTGGTTGCATTCACGAGGCTCTTAAAGCACAGGGGTGTGTTTTAACAAGTTACCTCCTGTCAGCTGAAGGGCTGTGACTGCTCCTGTGTATATTCTTATCCTGTCCCGGTTGTAAGACAAAATGGGATAATTTATACCACTTTCCCTCTCTCTCACTCCATCACACTTCCCATTGTCATGTTTTTAGCCGATGTGCCCAGCTCTGCCCTGGATTCTGCATTTTCATTTAATTACATCCTTTATTGCTGCCATCAGCAGATGGTGGGTAGTCTTCTTTTTTTCCTCTCTCTTTTTTTTTTGTCCTACTTGTGCCTTTGCTGAATGCTAAGACATACAGACACACCACCCCCACCCCCTCCCCAACGCTCTTTCTCCTGATCTCCTCCCATCCTTCCTCCGCAAAGTTGATCTGGGGAACAGGAAAATTACTAGTTTTGATTGCAAGGGATCAGATGAGATGCCTTTCTCATTTTGCTCTGCTGTCAGTGTAGGAGAAGGATGACAGGACAGCTTTGTTTTTCCCTCGGAGCCAGAGCACACCTCAGGCAGAGAGGATGTGGTCATTGCGCTGATTTTTATCCCGTGTCCCTTGCTGTGCAGCCTGGCAGTGCTTGTCCCCTGAACTCCACAGCATTGTCAGGGTGTCACGAACCAACCCAGCACTGCACAAACACTCTGGGAATCCTGTGCATGAGGAGAGCAGGTGAGTCACCTGCACAGAGCTGGAACTGTGGTCTGTGCAGGGTAGCTGCTCAGTGTGAGTTTGGCTCTGGTTTGCACTCACAGCTGCACAAAGCTGTTGGCAGCTCTGCAGACCTGGTGGCACTGCAGGGGTACTTCTGATGGTGCCAGACACCTCATGAAACCCACCTCAGGGGCCATCCTTAGTCCTGTGAGCAACCATTACTACTTCATCTGGAAGATCAGTCCTACAAAAAGCAATGAAGGTGCCCATGGTGAGAGCTGTGGAAATACTGTTCCCTCCTCATGGGCAGGGACTAGGATCCTGAGAGGGCTCCTGATGGAGGTGAATATCTACCACCCATCTTCCTGCTGCCTCAGCTCTTCATTTTCTTTGTGGCACTGGCCTTCTCATTGTCTAGTTAGGAATTACAGTGGTAGAGGGAGATACAGAACAAGGCTTGGGGCTGCAGATGTCTCCTTCAAAGAAACCTCTGAACTTCATCACTGTCATCAAGCCCCACCAGGGGAAGAGGCAGCGTGCAGGAACCTGATGTACTGGAGGGCTGCTCTGGTCTTAGTTCATCCTTCACTTGCTCATTATCCCTCAGCTTCATGCTTAGATTAGTGCTTAGAAGCACAGAAGCTTTTGAGGTGCTGCATGGAGGAATCAAAGTGGCTTCACAGCACCTCGGGGAGATCAAAGCTTGTAATGCTTTGCTACATTCAAGCGCATGTGGCTGCCTTTGCAAACACGAACTGAGAGCCTTCAGATGGATAAAAAATCCCTGTATTGCTGAAAAAGTGAGCAAAATTTCACCTGTGAGCAGAAGGCAGATCCAGCCCACAGCGGTTGGTTTTCAGTTCGCCTGTTGCTGTCAGCAACATGTTCTGCTGTCGCTGTTCTGTGTCCTCCCCTCCAGAGCAGATCTGTCCTAGAAGAGAGGAGCCCTGTGCACTTTCCTAGGGAGCAGGACTGTCGCTGTCTCCCCGTGCAGCAGATATTTGCAGAGGTCACTGCCTTATTCCCCGGCCAACCTTGTCTTTTCCACTAGCAGGAGAGCTCCTGAGAGCTGTGATGAGGCGAAAGAGAACCTGCACCACAGGAGGAAGTGCAAATTGTCTCTTCCCATATGCAGGGCTCCACACCTGTCCTGCTGATGCAATTCTGTTTTCCTCAGAGGTTTTTTTCCCTTCCCCCATTTCTTTCCTGCTTCTTTTCATTCCTGCCTGCCCTCTGTTTTCCAGCTGTTGCTGTTATTTCAGCTTTCCCTTTTCTCCATCTCCGCTCCTCGCGCCTTCTCTCATATTTCTTTCACCTGCACATTCCCCCCGTCGTTCTTCCTCTACCCTTCCTGCTCCTTGATTCTTTCTTTCCTCCCAGTGCTTTCTTCTATTTTACTCTCTCACCCCTTCCCTTGCTCCCTCCCCCTCATCATCTCGCTGCTCTTTGCTGCTGTATCATTTAATGCCTTCTTTGATACAGCCTCCAGCTTAATGATTATTCGGGGGTCAGGCGATGCAGGTGCCATGAGTTTCACTAATCCAGCTGTGAGAGCCTCTGTCCATAATCACTCCTCCCATCCTACAGGGGCTGAATTCTAATTTGTCATTAGCCAGTCCTCTTGCTGCAGCACTACCAAGAACTTTTTGCCCAGAGAAGACAATGAAGGATTCATTAGCTGGGGGCAAGGCAGAGGGGGGGCAGTGGCGACTGAACACTGCATTCTGCTGCTGCAGGCTGCTGAGAAAGGACCTGCTGTGCTGAGGTTTCCCAGGGAATGGGGAGAGAGGGCACCGAGGCAACGCTGCACATGGTCATACAGCTAGCAGACATGGGTTACGGTGTCATTTGCTGGGAGTCGTTGCGAAGCTGTGGGACGTGGCGGTGATGCGGCAATTATGGCACTGGTGTGGCCTGGGAATGGGCAAGCGTGGCTGCTCGTTAAGGAGAGAGACTGTGAGAAGAGGTTAATTAGCAGCAGACATTTCTGAAAGAGAAGCTGTTCTAGCCACTCTGTCTCTATCCACTCTCACTTGCACTCGTTTTTCTGCTGTTATTGAGCTCTGCATCATAAGCAGAGGTTACTACTGGCTTTGCTCAGTCCCACAGCAGGTCTGGTTTTGGAGAGTGAGGAGAATGGCTGGTGATATGGAGAGGAGTTTTCTCCTGCTAACCCAGGAGTGATGCTGACCTGCACTGTCTGACAGCACCTCAGCCTCTGACACAGCTTTATCAGCTCCATTCCCATGGCTGAGCTTTGACACTGTGGCACTGATGGGTCCATTGGCAGAAGACTCTGCCAGTCTCAGCTCCTAGAGCAGCATGAAGAGAGCAACTTCAGATGATCAATTCTATCTTCTAGCTTCTTCTTAGAGGGCTTTTGCTCCCTACGAAAGGAGAAAAGAGCAGATGAAAGATTCAGTCTAGAAATAGACTGGAATAGCTCCCAGATGCCATGGCAGGGCATCAATGTTCTGCAAGCTCTGCCTCAGATATATCCCTCAAAACACTGTGGCTCCAGTAAGATACCAACACCAGGGACTATGAGGCTCTACAGTGCTAATGCTTTCTTCTTATTACCTGCAGGACAATACAGGAATGGCTTACCCGGGTCCAGTCCCTGCTCTACTGCAATGAGAATGGATTCTGGGGGACCTTTCTGGAAAGCCAGCGGAGCTGTGTTTGCCATGGTGGCACCAGCTTGTGCCAGCGCCCCATCCCCTGCATCATTGGGGGCAACAACAGCTGTGCCATGTGCAGCCTTGCCAACATCTCCCTCTGTGGCTCATGCAACAAGGGCTATAAGCTTTACCGGGGTCGCTGCGAGCCTCAGAACGTAGACTCGGAGCGGAGTGAGCAGTTCATCAGCTTCGAGACGGACTTGGACTTCCAAGACCTAGAGCTGAAGTACCTGCTGCAGAAAATGGACTCTCGCCTGTATGTGCACACCACTTTCATCAGCAACGAGATCCGCCTGGACACCTTCTTTGACCCCAGGTGGCGCAAGCGCATGTCCCTCACCTTGAAGAGCAACAAGAACCGGATGGACTTCATCCACATGGTGATCGGGATCTCCATGCGAATCTGCCAGATGCGCAACAGCAGCCTGGACCCTATGTTCTTTGTCTATGTCAACCCGTTCAGCGGCAGTCACTCTGAGGGCTGGAACATGCCCTTTGGGGAGTATGGCTACCCACGCTGGGAGAAAATCCGCCTCCAAAACAGCCAGTGCTACAACTGGACCCTGCTGCTGGGCAACCGGTGGAAAACCTTTTTTGAGACCGTCCATATCTACCTACGCAGCCGGACTCGGCTGCCCTCCCTCCTGCGTAACGAGACTGGCCAAGGGCCCGTGGACCTTTCTGACCCCAGCAAGCGTCAGTTCTACATCAAGATCTCGGATGTGCAGGTGTACGGCTACAGCCTGCGTTTTAACGCCGACCTGCTGCGCAGTGCTGTGCAGCAGGTCAACCAGTCGTACACGCAAGGTGGGCAGTTCTATTCTTCCTCCTCCGTCATGCTCTTGCTGCTGGATATTCGGGACCGAATCAATAGACTGGCACCTCCCGTGGCACCGGGGAAGCCCCAGCTCGATCTGTTCTCTTGTATGCTCAAGCACCGCCTGAAACTCACCAACAGCGAGATCATCCGAGTGAACCACGCTCTAGACCTGTACAACACCGAGATCCTCAAACAGTCGGACCAGATGACAGCCAAACTCTGTTAACCCAGACTTTTCAGTGGACATGTTGGTGATCGATCCTTTTGCTGTAAAAAAATAAAAGAGAAAAAAAAAAAAAGAGAAAAAAATTAAAAAGAAAGAAAGGAAGAAAGAAAAAGCCAGTGAGGGGAAAAGTGAAGAGAGGGGAGGGGAAGATAAGATTTGTACTCTGTAATTAATATACAAAAGAGAACAAAAGAGGAAATCCTTCATTTGTTGAAAACTAAACCCGTTCTAGCAGCTGTATAAAACTGTCAGGCATGTTTGTTATTTCTATAATCCGTCATAAAAGGGTGACACCTTACTCTCTCTTGACCTTGGGGGTGTTGCTTGCTGGTTCTCTGGGGCGGCTGAGGAAATTAAAAGGGAGGAGCGGAGAGAGGGGCGAACTTGTGTACTGAACTGTAAAGTTTTCTGCTATGCAGGTGCCAAGACAAAGAGACACACACAAAAAAAATCAAAGCAAACAAACAAGAGTTCTATGTAAATGTAAAAGAACTGCCATTATTCCTATAGTGGGAGTAAATGGTTAAAGATAAAAGCTATTTCTTCTGTTGAGATTTATGCCAGCTGTACCTTGAGTTATTCACGCAGCCTGTGCTGGGCTTTGCTGGAGGAGGGAAGGCAACGGGAGTCTGAGAGTAAAACTAACGCCTTGCTGAGTGAGAAGAGGTGGAGGGTGGGGGCAGGTCTCAGGTGTCTTCTCTTAGGGATTTCCATCTTGGAAGTCTCAGCTCTTGCTGAATGATAGGATATCAGGTCCCTTCAGCTGCTCTGCTGAACTGGAGCTTGTGCCCTGCAGCAGACTGCTGTTGCCTTCAGTGATGTTAGAGCTCAACCTCTTGAGCATCAACACCTGCAGATCTTCACAATCACTCATCTTTAAGGTAATTACACAGAGCCCCTGCAAGAGAAAAAGCCAGACTCATACACCACCTTGACAAATGTAGCCTTGAAGGCAAAGCTGAGTTTGGCTTTTTGCCCCAGATTCTGGGTTATCCAGTAACACTGGGAAACCCTCAACACCATCAGAACCAAAGCACAGCACAAGAAAATGAATTTGCCAAGAAAACCTACAGAAACTGGAGGATATCCACCATTTTTGACCTTTGGGGAAGGTTCTTTCATGGCTGTGAATCCTGTGGCTTGTTTCATTTATGCTTCCTCCATCACAAAGCCAGAATTACAGGTGAGAAGACTCTATTAAAATACCTACAAATGTAAAAGGGGCTGGTGGGAGGGAAGAGCACAATAACCACATTTACTCTGAATTTGTAAGGATAAAGCCAAATTTAAAGGGGTGTTTCATCAAAAGAATAACTGAATAACTAAAAGGTGGGTGAAGTTTTGCAGAGTGTTTGAGCTAAAGAAAATTCTCCTGAGTGGTGTGTACGAATGTGGGATCAGCTCAGCTTGGAGATGGGAAGCCTGAACACAGCGGGAGGTGAGTAGTGGGGTGTTTCTCTTAATCTCCCTCTTTTTTGGTTGAAGTTGATTGTGTTAGTGAGAGACTAGGATTTCTGCCTTCTAGAAAGGTGAAATAAACCTGCTGGCTTCTAGAGGTGGGGAAGAGTATCCGAGGGAAAAGAGTGGGAGGGACAGTCCTGATCCACAGTCCAAGATTCAGATCTCTCTTGAGACTTAATGTGCTGATTCCATTGAACTCAGAATAATATGTTAGAAATTACTACCTTCTTATTTGGAGACTTGGACTCAGATGCAGAGAGGAGCAGCAGTCCTTGTGGAAAGAGCACTGTTGTGTTTGTTACTCCTGTGACACCAGGGACTTAGGCAAGACAATTAAGTCTGGCTTCAGGTTTAGTTCAGTTTGTGTGCTTTTGTTTGATGCTTATCCAAACTGAGGAGGAATTGGATACCTTGAGAAAATTAAGCATTCACTGAATTCTCCTGCTGAGCTAGCAATTGAGGGCCAAAGAGAAATAGAAGGAGGGCTGGTCACAAAGCAGACACCGCTGCCTGCCTGTCTACTGAGAGATGAGGAAGTACACGTGGCTGAAGAAGAGCTGGGAGAATTAAACAACAAATAGCTTCTAGGGGCATTTTGTATCTAGAATTCCTCTTGGTGGTAACTCTTGTGTTTTCCCTAACTTGCACTGAGGTCTGTCTCCACTGGTCAGTCCATGCAGGACATTACAACTCTGCCTATTTTTCCCAGTTCGTTTTTTATTTGCTTTGTGGAGTAGAGGTTCATTCTCATAGACCCCACCATTCAAAGATGCTTCTTTAGAGTTGTGATGTTCCTATGTCAGCCTTCTGGTTACACTCCCCAGCAATCTTACGTGTGGAAGTTAGTTTTAAGCAAACAGCAGAGAGTGTTCATGAGAAAGAAATGTCAGATTTGTAATTCTGAGTGGAAATAATGTTCCTGACGGTTACATCCATCTGAGAAGGGAATAGAAATGTTCTGCTTAATTTACAGGTATGAGCCAAAGAGCTGACACTGGAAAGAACTATAGTTATTGCTCTAAAAATACTGAACACTGCTCATGAGCAACCTATAGCCTGGGATGCAGTCTGCATTCAGTGACGGGATCTGTTCGTGCCTGGGAATAGTGAACGTGCTAATACAAAGTGAAATTAATGTGATGAAGTGTTTTCCTATGAGGTCAGTATCCAGCACTAGTGACTAGAAGCCAAAGAAGTTGCAATTAAATCTAAGATCTTGAGGGTACCTAGCAACACACTAGCTAAATCTTGCCCTGTGTTTGTGGGACTGTTAAAGATCAAATCAATTGCTCTCGTGCAAATTTAATGATGCCTTGTGGTGATCAGCCCCAGTACTGCTGGGCTTCAATGCAGAGGGGAACTGCACCACAAACCTGAAGCAAGACACCAGCTGCCAACAGAATGTTCAATCACTGCTGTCCGGTTCAGCCCCAAGCAATAGGAGGGAGCTGTGGAGTCAGAGAGGTGTTGTCTGACATGAGGCAGCGCTTGCACCATGGCTGGGAGCAGTGAAACTGGAGCACAGAGAGTCAGTGCAGGGAGCTGGAAGGGACTCTGGCACAGGCACACTCGCAGCATATGGAACTCACCTTGGAAGTGCCTGATGGTGCAGCACGGCACCAGGGGATGATGGCACATCAACACAACAATCTGGAGCCACGTTGCAACATGGCTAGATGAAATTTTGTGAAGGAATGAAGCTGAAATGTCAGGATTAAGTTCCCTTGTCCTTCAGGGTAGAGGAAAATGAAGCTATCTGGCAGCTCTGCCACTATTTTGGGCTCAAAGTTTATGTCAGAGAGAGAAAGAACAAACAGACTCGAACAACTCAATCAAAGGTGGATTGGACCATGGATATACTTCGCTTTTGGTACTAGAAAAGAAATGTCTGCTCCAAACAGGGCACATGCTGTGCTTCCACTTGTGTCCTGTAAGCCCTTCCCCAGGTCAGAGGACAAGCTGTCACAACAGCCAGACCAAGGACTAGGTTCATTGTAGGGCATTTGTTCTGTGGGCTATAGAAGACATGGAGGCATCTGGCACACTTCAATCTCAATGAAAGAAAGTAGTTCAGAGCCCACATTGGTGCCGCAGGGGTGCTAATGGGTTTCTGAGGAAATTATGTCCCAGGTCCTCCACTTGTCAGAAAAAAGATGTTTTACAGGACGGTGACTAGATGGAGTGTAATTGATAGAGGAGAATTAGGTGGGTCCCAGAGAATCCTTTCACCAAAAACCTCAGATCACTGAAGTGGATGTTCAGTAGGTATTGTTAAAGGTTTTAACGATAAAGGAGTCATGCAGACTTTGAAGGATGAGTAACCCTTCTGATTGCATGGGAATGAAACTTGGTTTCTGTCCTCTGTGCTAAAGAGTTGGGGAGTAATCTGTGATTGTCTAGCTCAATTAATACGGACGTGCTTCTACCAAGTCATGGCAGACACTTGTTCCTTGCTGCCATTAGATTAGGGACTGCCTGACAGCTGGAGCTTCCAAACAACCCAGAGAATCATATAATAATTTAGGCTGGAAGGGACCTTGAAGATCATCCTGTTCCAACACTCCAGCCATGGGCAACAACATCTCTCACCAGACCAAGTTGCTCACGGACTCATCCAACCTGGCCTTGAACACTTGCAGGGATGGGGCATCCACAACCTCCCTGGGCAACTTGTTCCAGGGCCTCAGCACCCACGTGGTGAACAATTTCTTCCTAATATCCCATCTATATCTACCCTCTTCCAGTTTCAGGCCTTTGCCCCTTGTCCTATCACTATAGGTCCTAGCAAAAAGCCCTTCTCCAGCTTTCCTGTAGCCCCTTCAGGTACTGGAAGGCTGCTACTTTAAGAAAAAAAAACCAAAGCCAGACGCCAGGTGTCCCAAAGGCCAAGATGGCAGGAAGTAGCAGGAAGAGCAGAATCTACCTGCTTCATCCATCAAGTGCAGAAGGTTTCTGGTATTGGTTGCTTCAAGTCACACGAGGGAGTTTGCTGAGAAGTGTGCTTTTCAAAAGTTATTCCAATTTCAACTTAGCAGCCGACGTGGCAGAAAGCAAAGGACGTCAGCAAGTCTTAGTAACATGCTGATGCTCTGGCTTCACCACTGTGTGGAATGCCCACTTGGGTCAGGGCTAGGGGCACAGCATGGAGTTGCCATGGAAATGCTAGCTACCACATGAAATCATCAGCAAGAACCTGGACCTCCGCAGCTTTGCCCTCCTCAGAGGCAGAGGGCACATCCCCAGTGACCTCTCCGCAGCTCTAAGAACAGCCACGTCCTGGAGCAGAAATGTCCTCCTGGGGACATGAGAAGTAGGTGGACAAGTAACAGGGAAGGAGTGACACAGGCAGAAGACAGGGAAGAAAATAAAGGATGGAGATGATTCCCACTTCTTTCTCCTTTCCCCAGAAGCCAGTCTGCTCCTGTTTAAACAAACACTCAAGAGATACCCTGCTTTTTGAGATGATGGGACTTATATCAGTGACATCAAAGACTTGCCAAAAGGCCCTGGGCAACTCAGTTAATGGAGTTGGCATCCTTTTGGGTGGGCTGCACCAGGATGAGTGGATGTCGAGGCTCTCTGGTGCCATCCTGCTCCCTTGAGCCATCTCTGGCCATGCTAAGCCAGGAATCTCTTTCCCCAAAGGGAAACATGGGCATGTAAGAGAGGCTTATTGGCCACTTTCCCAGCTTCCCTCCAGAGCCAGTCTTGTAAGCAGGCTGTGATGGACTTCGGCTGCCATCCATAGGATGTTCTTTTTAGCTTTTTAGCCCACTTTCTAAAACATCAGTCAGGAGGACATCTGGCAGATGGCATCTCCCACACCAGGGTGCATCAAGAACCTCAGCCTGGCTGCTCAGCTCCCAGTGCTGAAGGAGAAATCCCAGCCGTATGCTCCTGTCTTCCTCAATGAATCTACCCTGGTGCTCGTTGAAAGGAAAAGAGTGGCACAAGGATTAGATGATGCTGCTTCAGAGACAGAGAAGGGTGGTCAGTGCTATGTTTTAGGGGAGAGGCAGACAAAAGCCAGATGAGACAAAGCATAACAAGGTTCTGAGGGAGATATTTCCATGTTCTTTTCATCCTGGGAAGTTTGAAATGATTAGACCAGCTGGACCCAGTCAGATTATAAAATAGAATCATAGAATTACAGAATCCATTGGGCTGAAAGGGACCTCTAAAGGTAATCCAGGATACTTTTTCTAACCCACATATCAATCAACATCCCCTCAAGTTTTCTTTGCAGCTTCTTCCAGTCATTTTATTTCCTCTAATCCAAAACTGCCTCCTTTTAAAGCCAGAAGGATTCTTACAGTTCTGTAAATGGGCATGGAAAACAGTAGGGACCAAAAAGCTGTCTAAAAACCTTATTGGAGATTTCAGTCCTTCTTCCTCAGTTTTCAGCTGAAAAAGGTGGGTGCTTTGTGCAAACACGTCATTCATCCCAAACCTACTTTCTTTTTGTGAAAACACTAAAAACCCACCAAACAAATGGTACCAGTCTGCACCCCGTCAGATCTGAAAACAACCCTTGTCACATACAAGGCTGTCCATACAAACCCTGACTAGGAGAAGCAGGCAGGCAGTGGTGCTCCTCAGCCTATTAACTCTGTGACTCCTCAGGTAGATACCAACAAATATCCCACCAGACACTGTGGGCAGAAGGGGTCTCACAACACCGGGATCTTTCCAGTCTGAGCTGGATTAAGTTTAGCAGGATACAGGAGCTGGAATGCAGCTAGCTGCATCATCTTATAGTAGAATCTTAGAGTGTATTGGGTTGGAAAGGAGCTCCAAAGGGCACCCTCTACACCAAGCAGGGCTATCACTCACCAGACCAGATTGCCCGCAGCCCCATCCAGCCTGACCTTGAATGGTTCCAGGGATGGGGACTCCACCATCTTTCTGGGCAGCCTGTTCCAGGGATCCTCCACCCTCAGATTCAATAACTTTTTCTTTAATCACTCTGCCCTTTTCCAGGTTCAAACCATGACCCCTTCATCCTATCATTCCCTGCCCTTGTGAACAGTTTTCCCCAGTCTTCTGTCAGCCCCTTTCAGGGATTGGAAGGTCACTATATAGTCCCTCTGGACTTTTATGGTCTCAGTGGAGTTCAGTGCTATTGAAGACATCTACAGGAACTGCCTCGTTCTCTGTCCCCATCGTTAGTGTTCATCTGCCCAGCGGAGCAATCACTGAGTGGTTGCTATTGGCCTCCACTTCTTGCCTTAGAGACTAGAAGGAAAGACGACCTTGTGTAGAGACCTTGAAAAAACAGGCCAGGAGAACCACAAAAGGCATCACTAGGACAAATAATCACAGCAGTAGAACCTGTGGAGGAAGGAGAGCTGGCTAGGTGACCCTGAGCTGATACAGGCAGCCACAAAAGAAATTGGATCACTGACCTCCCTGCACAGGGAGGACTCTATTCACCAAACCCATCTTTTCAGTGTTTTGGCTCTGCAGTGAGCAAAGGCAGCCCATCAGATATGGCACGCGGCACAACACGTCTAAGTGCAGCTTAGAAGAGCATTTTAATTCCACCAAAAATTTCAACCAAATCGAAGCCAGCAGAGCAGCAAAATGAAACAGGGACAGCACATAGGCTGGGAAACAGCACACGGACACATTAGGGAGGCTTCTCCTAGTGATAAATTGCTGTGAGTTGCCTTTGTTTTTAAAAGCACAACAGCTTCCAGTAGAAAGCGTCCAACTGAATTATTTTGACTGAAATTTTCAAAGAGGTTCTAAAAAAAACCAACTGAGCCTCATCAATTTAAACCAAGATTGAAACACGTAGGATTTTGAGTATCTGAGCTGCCCCTATTTTTAAGGTTGTCAGTCATGTTGTCTAGAACATAGATTTGTCTAAAGAGGAAGTTCATCTAGGATGAACTAGGATGCTGGTCATCTTCTGGTGGCCAGCAAGATGACCATGAGCTAGCAATGTGCCCTTGTGGCCAAGAAAGCAAACAACATCCTGGGGTGGATCAGAATGTGGGTGGTTAGTAGATCAAGAGAGGTTGTCCTCCCTCTCTACTCTGCCCTGGTGAGACCACATCTGGAATCTTGTGTCCAGTTCTGAGCACCTCAGTTCAAGAAGGACACAGAACAGCTGGAGAGAGTCCAGTGCAGAGTGACAAAGATTTATGCAGGAAGTAGAACACCTCCCTTATGTGGAAGGGTGAGGGAGCTGGGTCTCTTCAGCTCAGTAAAAAGGAGACTGAGGTGTGATCCCATTAATGTTTATACACATGGAAAAGGCATGTATCAGGAGTATGGAGCCAGGCTCTGCTTAGTGGTACCCAATGACAGGACAAGGAGCAATGGTTGTGAGCTGGAACATCAATATGTGAAGAAACTTCTTCCCTGTGAAGATGTTGAAGCACTGAGAGGGGCTGCCCAGGGGGGTTGTGGAGTCTCCTTCTCTGGAGAAGTTGAAAACCCACCTGGACATGTTCCTGTGCAACTGGATCTAGGGAATCCTGATGCCATAGGGGGACTGGACAGATGATCTTTTGAAGTCCCTTCCAATCCTCTAGTGTTCTGTCAGTCTCTGATTTTCCAAGGTGCTTACAATGTCATTGAAAAGGGTGTGCCAAGGGAAGCTGAAGCTCAAGAGTTCTCAAAGATGCTGTTAGGAACAGAGGAGAGAGCACCTAGATTGTGATGCTGCTAAATTCAAGCAAAGAATCCAAGAGACTTCATGTGGCCTGAAGGCAAACCCACAACTTATACCTTTTCTATTTATATATACAGGTGTATATTTAATTAAGTTTTATGTGTTTATATTAGATATATTTAAATGTATTAGTAGATATGTATTAATCTATCTTTTAATATATACTCTGAGGTCTCAATTACAGTCCAAGTCTCCTTGTGTTTGGTCCTGGGCACACACAGCATTAATACAGGGTTGTCACTTAAGCAGAAGTGAACAGTTTAGGGGTAGCCTGAGTTTTCTAGAACTGGGCAAGGAAAGCCTGGGAGAGACAGGAACTGGCTTACTATGGCAAAGTTGGCACAGAACTGGGCCCAGAGTTTGTTTTGATTGTCAGGCTTAAGACTGACCATTGTATGAAAGGGAAGAGAGACAGCAGGGCAGGAATGGCTATTCCAGGTGTGCTTTCATCTCATCAAGGAAGTTCCAGTTTGTCACTCACAGACACTGACAGTGACCTGGAGAAAGATGCATAACGGTGTGCTACCAGGACCGGGATATTTTCTCAGACTCATGGCATCCCAAATGCTTCGGTCAAGGCTGTAAGGGCTGCTTTTGCCTGGTTTTGGTGCAAAGAGCAGTAACAGAAGTTTCCTGGAGACGGATCAATCCTTCATTCTGTCTGTTTTCTGGGACAGGCTTCTTGACAGTGTGCAGCATCTCCCTCTGAGTTGGGCTGTGGTGTAATTTGTGACTGAGTCTTGCTCTGCCGTGTGATTACAGGATTGTATTATAGAAATGTCACGCATCTACTGAGATCTGCTTTTCAAACTTCCCTAAGACATTTAGACTCAGGGATCTGTTAAGTTTCATTCCAGGATGAGAAAGCAAAACCTGGATATTGTCTGGGTTGGATTTGGGAATTAATTCTGAACTTTGTGTGTTCTTACAAGGTATTCAGTGAAGGGAGTTCACTCTTGACTTGCTCCAGTATAGTGAGGAACTATCTCCAGACTTTCAGTCTCTCTTGATATGAAAAACCTAATCATGTTCATTGCTCAAAATCAACTCTGATTGAAGACTAATGCAAAAAGGCTCAGCCTAAGCAAGCGGCTTGTTCAGGAAATGTAGATAAGAAACCCTCAAGGGTTGCTTTGAAAGTCAATAGAGTTGGGTTTAGAAGGATTAGTGGAAGGCTCAGTCCTGCAAGGTGCTGAGCATGATGGATTGCAATACTGAGCAGCTACGTGCATGCAGGCAAATGCATGGAAGTCAAAGCTGCTGTCAAAACCATATGAGTTAAGATCATGCCCATGTGTTTTTTAGGGTTCCCAGTACCTGGTAATGTGTGTGGCGTTCTGGGGTAATCCTAGATCTCAAGGGTGTAAGACTGTGAGGTCCAAATCCAACTTGCTAGCCTGAATTGTGTTTTTCATCTCGGTGGCCGGGCTGGGTTCAGTAACCCCGGGCATGGAGTATCCACCAAACCTTTTAGGGTGAGATGAATACTCGCACTGTACCCCAGAGCAGCCAGTGAGGTGCACAATGTGTGTCCAAATGAACACCAATTGCATCACATCTTAATGAGAATTAATGTCTCTGATGTAGCACTGGGGAACCTCAGTCATGCACCAAGACCCCAGAGTAGCTGGTGTTTTATAGAGACATAAGAAAAAGAAGACCTGATTTCAAGAATTTTCTCAGAAAGGAGCTAATTAAGAGGAAGATGCATGTGGCACCAGCTGAAGTTCCCAGTGGGTTTTCAAGGGTCAGTCCCATAAAGGTGGTCTGGTCCTTCATTTGTTTCTAGGGTGGGTTTTTTTGCTGCCCTTTCTTCCCAGGAAATCTTGATCAGGAACCACTGCATTTGTACATATTCCCATTTAAAGTGTTTTTACTTCTCTGAAATTCTTCATAGCATGAGCAGCATTTCCTTCAGGTCAGCATTGCTTGTGCATTTATTATAGGATACAGTTAATGAGATTAAAGACCAAAAAATTCAGAACAAGAAGTAGAATAGAAACCAACTAGGTGAGATGGTCATGAGAAACTTGTACTCCAAGAAGTATTGCTTTAAATATTAAAGATGGCAAAAGTAGGTGCTAAAACTGTTGTCCATGGTCACATAGCCAGTAGCAGAAGCAAATGAAGAAAAAAAAACCCCAAACTGATCTCTTGCATTACTGCTTTGGTGATACCCAGGTGATGTCAGTGGTCTCCAAAGTCCGTACCTACAGAAGCAAGGGTCAGCTGGGGAATTACAGTTTGTTGCAAGATGAAGGCAGCTAACGGGCCAAAACTAAAGTCTGCTGTGTGACTATTCACTTGTAGAATAGCAGTTTGAGAAAAGTTCTCCTCCCCTTTTACTCTGCCCTGGTGAGACCACATCTGGAATCTTGTGTCCAGTTCTCGGCCCCTCGGTCCAGCGCAGAGCCACAAAGATGTTGCAGGGAGTGGAGCATCTCCCCGACGAGGAAAGGCTGAGGGAGCTGGGTCTCTTTAGCTTAGAAAAAAGGAGACTGAGGGGTGACCCCATTAATGTTTATAAATATGGAAAGAGTGAGTGTCAGGAGGATGGAGCCAGGGTCTGTTCAGTGGCATCCAATGATAGGACAAGGAGCAACAGGTGTGACCTGGAACAGAGGAGTTTCCACATCAATATGAGAAGGAACTTCTTCCCAGTGAGGGTGACTGAGCACTGGAAGGGGCTGCCCGAGGGGCTTGTGGAGCCTCCTTCTCTGGAGATGTTTAGAACCCACCTGGACATGTTCCTGTGCGACTGGATCTAGGTGACCCTGCTGTGGCAGGGGGATTGGACTAGATGATCTTTCAAAGTCCCTTCCAATCCCTAATGTTCTGTGATTCTATGAATAGCTCTAATTTCTCTGAAATATCAGGTATTGGCAAAGGAAGGTATCAACCTTCAGGGCACCCAGTTGTTCTAACAGTCCTGGCATATCCTACCTTTCTGCACTCTCCTGTAAAACAACGATGCCATTTCTCCCATCATTGCACATCACACATCAATCTGGCTCTTCATTAACAGCTCTGACCTCAATCTGTCACTTTACAACAAACTCCCGTAGGATTCCAGGTTTACTGCCGTATAACTGCTTTATTATACATGGAAGGCTGTAATAAGCTGATTAAAAATCCTTCCTTTATTATTTTTTTTTTTGAAGCCTTACTTAATATATACTTTACTGACATCAGATAACTGCAAAATAAACCTGCAGCTTCACCCAAAATGCATTATGCAAAGAAATCTGTCACTATAAAAAGCCTAAACCACGCAGGGCTCCCTGTACCAACTCCTCTCTGCACCGCCTCGGCTGCCTAAGAGGGAGTCCTTGTTGTGGCAACTGTTAATTCTTTAAAAGCCTTGAGTCAAACCACCCTTTCTAGGATTCAGCTGATGCCAGACACCCTTTTTTTCCCTTAGAAACACAGCTCTGTGAACAGTGTTTTCATTCTGAGGAGAAAAGTTCTAAAGTGCCCGTCACAGAGTTCAGGCAGCTCCACGTCGCATTTCAGCTCAGGACAGCTCTCTTGAAGCGAGATGCTGGTGAGTGATTAGAAGAGGCAAGGGCTTCACTGATGGATTTTGATTACTTCATGCCAGACGAGACAGAACTGGCCAAATGCTAAAATGGAAATGAAGTGTTTCAATAATTTCCCATTAAAAGTGTCAACAAAAATTATATTTTGCTGAATTTGCATTGCTGGAAGAGAAAACTGTTCAGCTGGGGAAGAAACCAAATTGGTCAGCTCTATTGGCAGAGCTGCTTATGAGAAGTGAAGTTCATCACATCTGGGCTAATGGGGTGTGAAAAGTTGGCCTTGCTGAGTACACGTAGACTTTTCTTACTGCTCCTGGGAGGGACTGGAGGAAGGAGGGAGCCCTGATTGCTGTCTCCTGTCCACACAGCTCTGATGTGCTGATCCAGACAGGGCTGGGGTTTGCTTACAACCCTCACCCTGGCAGAAGAACTGTCCTGGAGAGACCCTATACATCTTGGTATAGGTGTGGATAGCTAAAATAGACCTAGGAGCTAAATATTAAACACCAGAGCATTGGAACAGGCTGCCTGGGGGGGTTGTGGAGTCTCCTTCTCTGGAGATGTTTAAAACCCACCTGGACATGTTCCTGTGCGAATTGGTCGAGGTGATCCTGCTGTGGCCGGGGGACTGGACTAGATGATCTTTTGAGGTCCCTTCCAATCCATAATGATTCTCTGTTTAAACACTACAGCCAGGTTTAACTTGGAGGGAACCAGGAGAGCCTCTAAAGGAGTCAGCTGTTGTGTGGGAGGTGATTGCCCTGGCTATAGGACCTTGGAGCAAGATGGTGGCACATGTGGCCAAACAGAACAACAGTGGTTTTGCAAAAGAAGAGGTAGAATGACCGTGATCATGTGCAGCAGTGTAAAGCAGGACTTTCCAAGTTGGAGCACAACTTAAAAGGCAGAGGAGGTATCTGGAGTGTTACATCAAAGCCGTCGACAGCGCCTGGCTTCTACAGAGTGCGCTGTAAAAATCAGTGAACAAAAGCCCCAGATATTTCTGTTAATCAAAGCCCATCTCTTGAATCAGTTATTGGGTTTTTTTCTCTTGTTGCCATCACTGGCCAGCACCAGTTGAATGACAGCGTTCTTTATTAACCAGCGCGGCTTGCTCCACCTTAATTAGTGCAGACCAGTGGAGCTGAGGTGAATGAGGTGAACATTAGATGCAATTTTATCATTGATGTTGAAAAGGCAACCAGACCTCAACTTTTCTCTCTGTAAGTGCACGCCTTCCTTTTGTGAGATGATCAATAACACTTCCACGGGAGGAGGTGGGCAAAGCCCCTTTCAGAACTGATAATTGTGCAGGATCCAATCTATTCTAATAAAATCTTTCAGAACCTTTACAGAATTTCTACTGAAGGCCAGCTTTCCTAGGAGACCTATAATTATCGAGAGCAAAAGAGAGAAGAGATGAGAGTTATCAACCTGTTTCACATAAATAGGGCCAATTCACCCAAGGAACCTGAAAGACAGGGATACGGACAATGAAAGAAGAGTGGAAAATATAAATAATAATAATAAAAGAACAAGGATCAATATCTCCAAGAAAAAAAGAGCCTATTTAATTTTATACAAACCATAAAGCATACACACACACTGTGATTTCCCAGAGGCCTTCTGGCTGATTCTATTTTCTTGTAAAACCCACATCTTTACGCACTGCATCCACAACTCCTGTCTGAGCAATACAAACTGTACATTCAAACTACAGGACATCCTGGGAGATTTATTCCCTGGATGGTGCTCTTCCTCTTCTTTTTCATGTTTCAAAGTCAAATATTTATCATTTGGCATCTTCTCTGCTTTGCTTTGATCCTTGAGAGAAAGAAAAATCCCTTCTCATTGCTTTTGCTCTGGGAAATCAGGAAGGTAGAGGTGCCTTCGTTTTCGATGCAGTAGGGCCATCAGCTCAAGGCAGCAGATAGCAAGGTGGTTCCCAATCGGTTGCTTCCTCAAAACTGTGGCAACAGATCAACACGCTGACATATCCAAAAGCCTGGCATCCTGGGGGGAAAGAGAGATTCAAGTTGAAGACACTCAGACATCTTCCCCTCCCTCTGAAAACACCTGTTTCAGATTTACAGCCCACAGTTCAGGGCACAGCCTGGTTTCTGCTGAGCCATCCTCAAGATGTGGCCCATGCCTTTGTTGCCCAGCATTGGTGTGGAATGTTCTGGAGGTCTGTTCTGAGTTTATCCTGATCCAAAGGTGTTGGTCTTAAAATTACCTGGAGTCTTGTTCAGACTATGCTAAACAAAGGAGCAAATCCTGTCTCCTTGCTGACAAAGTGTGACAGAGATAAATGGTGGAACTGTGGGGGACAGCGTGCAGAAAGGGCCAAAAGTGAAATGAAATCCTCTCTCCTAAACCCAAAAGACTCCTCAGGAAGCCTTGCCTGTGTCATCTGCCTCCAGCACGGCCAGTCCTTGCACAGGGCTCTGATGGATGGGAGCAGCATTGCCCTGCCCTGTGTGTGACCTCTCTCAGTGATGTTGCAGCCAGAGGTGCATCCCCTGGCCCCAAGGTCCTGCAGAAATTTTGGAAGCAACTGGAAAAACTCCTCAAATATCCACATGAGAGCTGGAGTCTCTGAGGTACCCTCGGTGACAGCAGTAAGGACAGAAGGTGGAGAAAAAGGGAGAGGAAAAAACACCCCAAAATCACACTGAAAACTCACCTGAAGGAAGCAAAGGAGCGTGGGTCTGAGCCAGGCTGCAGCTGAGCTCCCTTTACTGCTGCTGTGCTGAGCAGTGCTTATCATTCTGTGGCGTTCAGGGAGCTTTCAGGTGATTGCTCTAAAAATACCTTATCTGCAATGGTTAAAAATAATTTCCTCCTTTCTATTTATTGACCTCCTGCTTTACCTTTATGACCTCCCCACTCCCAAACACCTCCCAAGTATTTAAAAATAACAATCTGTCTGTCTTCCTTCCCAGCCTAATTTGATTAGTTGCTGTAGCTCTGCTTAATTGGCTGCATGCAGAAAATGGAGACCTAAAAGAGGAGCATTGCACCTGCTGCGCAGAGTGGCACTCGGGCTGCTCTCCTCACCCACTGTCCCTAGGGTTAGGAGCAACCTGGTCCAGTGAGAGGTGCCCCTGCCCATGGCAGGAGGTTGGAACTAGATGATCTCTGAGGTGCCTTCCAAGCTGAATTATTCTACAATTCTATGTTTTGGGTTATTTAAGTATCAACTGCCTCCCTTTAAGCTGCTGCTTTGTTGTTCTGGTGGTCCACAGTCTAGAGAAGATTGTGCTCGTGGGAAGAGACACTTCAGGTTGAGGAAACAAGAGCAGACAGAGCAGCAATCTGCAATAACCTGCTTTGTACAGGGGTTAGCAGCTGCATTTTATTGCAGGCACAGCTTTTCTTTGCTTTGCCCTCTCCTATTGTACACGTGAGCCTGTGCTGCAAGGTCACTGGACAGCGTAGCTGGTCCAGTGTCTTCAACACCGCTCAATTGTTGCCTCTCATGCTTTGAAGAGGGCATTTATTTCTTCATTTTTAATTTTCTGGCTGCACCAGGAAGCAATCTTGAACTCATCAAAGAGGAAGAGCTCCCTAAAGCTGCCACTTCACGCTGAATAGTCTTTTTAAGACACCAGGTTGTTACTTTAAACATGAACTTAAGGGAGAAGATGATGCTTCTGGGAGTCCGCAGGTGTAGACACGGAAGGAAGGGCTATGCAGGACTTCTCTCTGGGTGTGATTGGGAAGGATGATTTAGAATTCCAATGCTCATCCTTTGTTAGGGATGGGGTGTTATTTAGCAAGCAGGGGGGAAGGAAAAGTCCAGCAGGATGGATACAGGTACAGACGCACGTCATTTAATTTAGTACTTCTCTGCTCCACGCTTTGTGACTGGGGATGCAGAGAGCAGCAGCCACTTTGTGCTGCAAGCACAGCTTTTGATAAGGACTTTGCAGTACCTTCTGCCCTATTAACACTTGCTGTATTCTACTCCCAGGCTTAATTATTCATCTTATACCCAAAAGTGCAGCAATGATTAAACTGAAGAGCAGTTAGGCATTTTCAAATGGAAGCGATGCCGCAGCGCTGGAGAGATGTGTGATTCAAGGGTATGAGTGTGTCCCTCTCGCCCTGCCCAGATCTTCTCTCCACTGAGCACTGCCTCTGTGTTTCTCCACTGCTCGGTCCTTAAAGCACCTCTCTTTGTTTCCTTCTCTCCATCCTCTTATGATTACGTCTTTCAGCTCTCTCGTGCCATTACCTTTCCCCTCTGTTGATTCGCCTCTGCAATTGAATTTTCTCTCTTGCTGTCTCGGCAGGCTTGGATGAGAGCCCGCTGAAGACAACTGAAATTTTCTTACTGACAGTTGGAAGATCCTGTTAAAAGGAGGAAACATTAAGCATAACAAACCCTAACTGCAGCTCTCTGCCTGTGGGCTGGGGATGTGTTGAGTGACTTCTCTTTATGTTTCCAACGCATTTTACTTGCTTTGATTCCATGAAGGCTGAGCAAACTGTTTCAGCTCCATTTCTGCAGGATGATGTGCAGATCCCAGGAGAAAGTACAAAATGGTCCTTTGGAGGGGCCATCTATGGAGAAATGTCTTCTCACCTCACTGAATTTTGAAAATAACTTGAGATAAATGGGAGGTAACAGCGAACAGGGCTCATTTCTGCTCCCCAGAAGTTAGGTTTCCAGTTGAAACTAGTCATTTAAGCTGGAGAGGGAGAGACTTTTACCTTTGGAGGATGAGTCAGCCCACCACCCACTTCAGATGCTGCACACAGGCAGAGGTGACTCATTCTCTGGAGATGCCTCCCTGCCTCTTCACAGCCTGTAGAGGAAGGCAAGATCGCTGGCTTAGACAGGACTAAAGCTGCATAAAATTAATCTTCCCTTTGCTGAAGAAGACACAGGGATTGTCATGCTTCATCATAAAGCACCATGATGGACACCAAAGCACCAAACCTGCTTTCCTGAGACAACTAGGACATCCCAAGATCCTGGAGCAGGTGGGAAACAAGACCTGGCTTCCTTTTCCAAAGTACCTCCAGCCGGGCTGCAGTGGTCTTGGAGTGGAAATTCCCAGCCCAGCACTGCAGCACAGGCAGCTCTCTGGAGAGAGAGAGAGAGCACAAGAGCAGTGCTCACAGAAAGCCACACGCTAGGAAAGGAGTGAGGACTCGCTCTTCCTCCCTATTTCTTACCGTTCCTCCCTTGCATTTCTGTCGAGGGCTGCCTCACTACATTCATTTGTAAAGCTGACCCGAAGACAAATGCGCTCCAGCTTTTCTTGCCTTCCCGCCGCTATCTTGGAGGCAAGGCTCCACTTCCTAACCATATGACACAGCAAGATAAGCCTCACAATGAAAAGCAAACAATGCAAGGCCAGCCCTGGGCCTCCAAGCCTTGATCTCCGTTTGTTCAGCGTTTTCCCCGGAGGTGGCTGGAGATACCTGTGAATAAGGCTGAATGCGGAGAGTCAACTTTGCCCAAGCAAAGAGCGCAGCACTGTGGGTTATTAAACCATTTGTCTTCCAACCCTGGGGAAAAAGGAATTTGCCACAGAAAGTCACAACTGGACTGAGTTTGCCGGCCTCAGGGCCGCTTCACTGCATCCCCAGCTTGGTGCTGCTGCAGCGTGAGCACCAACTTCTGGTGAGGAGAGAGCAGAGCCTGAGAGATGTGAAACCGGGGATGTATCAGTAAAGCTATTTTTGAAGCTGTCTCTGGCTCTTGTCTGCACACTATCTGCAGATCTCTCCTCGACAGTATTTTTTTGTTATTCATCATAGGTTGAGGGGGTTTTTTCAACACAGAAGAGTTAATACTGTCAAAAATTTCACTCTGAGAGTAAACTATATTCTCCATGGCATGGTAATACAATATGCTGCTAAATTCTTTCACTCAGGAGGGAATAAAGGATATTTGAGCATAAATGCATTATCCACAATCCACAATAGCACAGCCTATCCCCCTGTGGATAATGCTATTAGTGCTACGTTTCAAATTAAAAAGCATATGCTCTTCTTCTCTCAAAAACAAGGGAGTGCTGCCCACTTCCTTCACTTGACTAAAAACAAAAGCTTTTAAAGTGATAAAACAGCGTTCATTTGATAAAAACAACCATCTGCATCTGATTTGGCTAAGTGTTTGCACTTAAAGACAAATTGCTAGTTGGGGAAAAATTAAACACGAGCGTGAACGTTGACTTGATTTGACCACAAACCGGCATCTGCTGTCTCCACCGGTACTAACCCTAATTGTGACACTAAATCCTGACCTTGAATGGAGAGTCCTGATTGAGGGCTCTTTAAACCATTTCGCTTACAACTCCTCGAATAAACATGTTGCCAAACACCCTCTTCTGTCTCAACCTATTAGTCTGTATTAGTTAAAGTGCGTTGCTTATTAAGTTTTTTATATCTTTAGAGTAATTTGGAACGACACCAAGGTCTTAATGTACCGGATTTCTATAACGCAACGCGACGCTAACAAACATCAAACTCCATCAAGGATCTGTGCAGCAGGCAGCCTCAACGCATGTAATTAAGATAGCGGGAGATAACATCAGCCACAGAAAGAGAAAGGAAGTGGAGGAGGGAACACAAATCATACAATCATTAGGGATTGGAAGGGACCTCGAAAGATCATCTAGTCCAATCGCCCTGCCACAGAACAGTCACCTAGACCAAGTCACACAGGAACACGTCCAGGCGGGCTTTAAACACCTCCAGAGAAGGAGACTCCACAACTCCCCTGGGCAGCCTGTTCTAGTGCTCTGCCACCCTCACTGGGAAGAAGGTCCTTCTCATATTTGTGTGGAACCTCCTGTGCTCCAGCTTACACCCATTGCCCCTCATCCTATCATTAGGTGACATTGAGAAGAGCCTGGCTCCATCCTCCTGACACCAACCCTTCACATATTTATAGACATTAATGAGATCACCCCTCAGTCTTCTCTTCTCCAAACTAAAGAGACCCATCTCCCTCAGCCTCTCCTCATAAGGGAGGTGCTCCACTTTCTCCATCATCCTCATTGCTCTGCTAGATTCCCTCCAGCAGCAAATGCAGTTGTTTTCTGAGGAGGCCTCACTGAGAGCATCCCTTTGAGGTCAGGATATAGCAGCTACATGGAAACACGGAAAATGCAGTTCTAATAGTGAACTGAATTGAGAGGACCAGTATGGGGCACAGACCATGCTCAGAACAACAGCTGCTAGCCCAGCCAGAACTGAAGATGAACAGTCAAACATACAAGTGTCCCTTTAGAAATGGTTGCACAGATTCTTATGGAAAAGTGCTCAAGTGTCACAACCCTTCTTTGATTTTTACACCAGTGAAGAATCCAATAAAGGCAACGTCTTTCACCAGGGCTTTTATAGGCTTTGCAGAAAAAGTCAGTACTTTGATCTTCACACACAGAAGCACAGAACATTAGGGATTGGAAGGGACCTCAAAAGATCATCTAGTCCAACCCCTGTGCCACAGCAGGATCATCTAGATCCAGTCGCACAGGAACATGTCCAGGCAGGTTTTAAACATCTCCA
>JAOXOE010000784.1:4224749-4240947 GCA_028565055.1 Phoeniculus purpureus | reverse complement strand
TCCACTTCCTTCATCATCCTCATTGCTCTATGCTGGACTCCCTCCAGCAGCTCCGTGTCCTTCTTGAACTGAGGGGCCCAGAACTGGACACAATATTCCAGATGTGGTCTCATTAGGACAGAGTAGAGAGGGAGAAGAACCTCCCTCAATCTGCTGGCCACCACTGTCTTTCATTCTCCTACTCCTACCAGTGTGTTCAGAGCAGCACTTGCACGCTCTCCCCATTCAAACCAGTCTCAATGTTCCTGTCACACATCTCCACACAAGGACTAGAATAAAACTGAGAGGAGGAGAACAGGCTGAGAAATGAGCTGGAGACGTCCTCGCTGATGGAGCTCACACCAACACAGCCCAGCTTGGAGCTGCTTTTAGCTGAATGTTCTGGATGTTCTTGCAGTAGCTTTGGTAGAAATGTCAAGATTCATTCTGAAAACTCAATGTTTTCTCTCAGGAACACAAATGTGTTGAGATATTTTCAATAAAACCTTTCTCCTTTCAGACAGACCAGGCTGTGTTTCCTGCTTTCATTCACAGCAAAAGGAATCCTTGAAGGTTTTGACTCCTCTGTTATTTATTCCCCCTATTCACTGGTTTCCTCAATTCTGTTCCTTCCTTGAAGGAAGGTTTAGTATTTCAGTCTCGGCTGCACCTTCCTGCCAAGATAAATAATGCAAATCTCTAAATATTTTGATTTCTAAAACCTCCTCCATATCATACACCCTAAATAGTACCTATTTATGGAGTCTCTAAAACCTTTGCCTTATGGTGTGTTTCAGCTTTCAATAGAAACCACACATGGTGTCTTTGGATCCATCACCAGAGCAGATGTGGGATGCAGGAGGAAGCTCGGAAGGCAGCCTGCTCCACCACACCGACTCTGAGGCTGGTGTCATGTCTGGAGGATCACAATTATCTAGGAGCTGCCAGATCCCTAATGTGGGAAAGCTGGGGCTTAACTGGGAGCAAACCATCTGGAAACAGAAAGAGAATGGGAGAGGTGAGTGATTGCAGGCTCTTGCGGCTCCAAGAAAGACAAGCAAAACCTCAAGAACTTAGATGACAAGAGTTATTTTCCAGTGGGATCAAGACTTGTTGGACATGGGGACTTTAGTCTGCAAAGTTGTGAGAGTCCTAGAAAGAGGGACAAATGGCGAATATTCCCTGTCTCTCCTAAAGCAAGAACAACGGACCATCAAGCAAAGCTGGCAACAGCCAAGTTCAGAACGAAAAGAGGGAAGCAGCTCTTCATACAAGGAGCTCCTTGCCAAGGGACGTGGTGATTGCAAGGAAGTTTCCGTGTGTCTGAGTCAGGGCTTGGATTTCAAAGCAATAAGCTCAAGATTTCTAGAGTTGGAATGGTCAGAGGCTGGGAGTGCACTGGTGGGAGGTAGCAGAGGTATTTGCCTTCCTCTTCAAGGCGTCCGTTGTGGCCACGTGTGGAGATAGTAAGGACTAGATGAACCCTTAGTGTCCATCCCCAGGATTGTTCCTGTTTGATTCCCCAGGGCAGACAGTCCTACAGGGCTGTAAGATCTACAGTGCAGCTTGTGAAAATGCATTGAGAGCCCCAGACTGAAACTGATGCCTCAGGATGTGCCTGCGGATCACTACTTTTGGTAAATGTCAGCAGAAAGACACCAACCATTTCTAAACACACAGCCAGGCAGAAATAAATCGCCGCAGTCTGCACAAATTTCCAGAGCAAAGGGATGTCTAGAAAAACTCCACTTGGGGAGACCAAGAACCTGAAGACCAGGATGTGGCCCTCATGGACATTTGGTGCTTCCAAGGACAGACAAGGGCTGCATTTCATCATGGCTGGAAAGGACCTCCAGGTCATTGAGTCCAACTTTTATCCTATTATCTAACTGCTAGACCAGATCCCTAAGCGTCACATCCACTCATTCCTTAAACACCTCCAGGGATGGTGACACCACCACCTCCCTGGGCAATCTATTCCAGTACCTAACCACCCTCTCAGTAAAGAACCTCTTTCTAACATCCAATCTAAACCTCCCCTGAGGTTTAGATTGGGTTTTCCTCCCCAGCTCCAGAACTGGTACCTCCACACTGGGCCCCTCGCCATGCTTGGGGCCACCCAGACGGAAGTTAACACGGTACCAGTGCACTCCAATGATTAAATTCTAGCCACAGGTTTATTGGGTTAATTTTGCTTCAGAAATTATTTCTAATTTATTAGGCTCATCTTGTCTGTCTTTGAATTATCCTCCTACAGCTGAGACCACTAATTCCTTGGATTTATTTGCCAAATACTTTTTCTCCAGGTATTTTTCTGTGTCATAACTTCCTGGACTTGTAAGCTCCTGCAGGTTGTCTTCTTTTGTTCTGTGTTTGTAGTCCATCTCGCACTTTGACTGGGGGCACAATGCCCCTCTGTGAGAAAGATATATGTGTGTTTAAAAACAGGCAGGGCATTGTTAGCCCTTTCTATCCCACGTTCACGTTGGTTGTGCTGACAGAACCCAGAACTCACACGCTGCCTGCCGGTCCCCCTGACTTCACACATGTTTCTCTATCAAAGCGCATCGTTAGGGATAAAGCTCAGAAACAAAGCCAAGTTCCTTCTAACATCCCCCAGCAGTCATTCCCAAGCGCAGGAAGAGGAGGTTCAGCCACTGAGCAAACAGGAGCTGCGTTAATTAGGCTGTTATTTCTGGAAAGTGTTTTGAGGTTATTTTCTCATTGTTATTTTGGTCCCTTTTGTGGAATACCTGCATCTCATGACCCCACCTGACACTCTCACCACCATCCCTGCTCTTTCAAGGTACCTTTTATTGCCAGACAAAGGGAAAAATAGGTATTTGAATGTGGCCACCAGATTGGCCATCACTAACATCCCCGCAACTGAGAAAGGCGTCGCAGAACAAAGACATCGCTGGCATTATGAGGAAGCCAGGTGTGGGCAAAGAGGACCGAGCTGCTATCGCACGTTACAAGGGTTAAAGGTTGCCAGCATTGACTTTGGCCACACCAGGCTGGTATAAACTAAGGTTGCTTCCACAAAGAAAACTGAACTGTGTCTATTGTATCCTGCACCTTGCAGCTGAGCACCACGTGATGGAAACCGGTCCCAAAGTTCGCCGCATCCAGTCCCCTGCTGTCTCAAGCAACCACACCACATAATCCCCCTCACAACCTGATCAAGCTGCATCATAAAACTAGTCAGGATGCTGCTTGCCACCCACTCCTGCTGAAGGCTGTTCCCAAGCTTCCCTCCTCTGCTGGCTGCAAACCTCCTTCCAGCTTTCAAACAGAATTTATTAAACAGAATCCACTTCAGCTTGCCTGCTGAATGCACAATTTTAATCCAGCTAGGGGAGGAAGCAGAGGCTGGTGGGGCTTCTTTGCCAAAACAATCTGGGAAAACATTTCCCAGATGCAGGAAGTCCACTGCATGGATGAAAGGTAGGGCTCAGCTTTCAGTTCATACCTTCTCTTTATGCGAAGTATGCCAGTAACGTCACTGCAGCCACCCAGCTTCCTGCTGCTTCCTTTCAGTCTCCTCTTCAACCATCACTTCCTCATAGACAGAGCCATTTCATCAGGGTGAGACTTATTTCAGGACAATTAATAGCAAGGAGAAAACAGCTGTATCAGTGGTTTGACAACATTTCCAGATGAACCACAACACACCTACTGGCAGGTCACCCACAAGAGGATCATGAGGCCAAAACTGAACGTAAATCCTGTGAGCAGAAAGATGGGTTATTTCTGCCCCTGAATCATAGAATCATCAAGGTTGGAAAAGACCTTCAAGAGCAAGTCCAACCATCCACTCTACAACCTCTAACCATTAAAATCATCTCCCAAAACATCCTGTCTTGTCCTTTCTTTGAGCTCCTCCATGGACAGTGCCTCCAACCTGGCCCTGGCAGCTTGTCCCAAGGCCTCCCCACTCTTTCTGGAAAGCAGTCTTACCCAAATATCCAAGGACACTTTAACATGGAGAGTAAATCAGACTTACATGCATTCAGATTCATCTAACCACAATACTTCCAATTGGGTGCACCATAATTTTGACCAACTAGGAGTTAGGGACAACACTGACAGTACCGTGACTATGGCTGCATCAGAAGTGACCTGGAAATGCAAGTGTCTGGTGATGCTGTCTTAGTCTACACCTACCACTGGTGATGGGCAAGAGCTCGCTCAGTCTTGACCCAAACTGAGAGCAGGACTTCAATCCATCCTCCTGAGAACACTGTGGTCATGTTCAGACAAGGCTTCACATCTTGCTTCACACAGTGTTTTCCCTCTGCACAGAAAGAAAACATCTTTGACTGGCATTTTCGCCTTGCTGCGTATGAAAAATATCAGAGGATATATGCTTTATTAAAAAACATATAATCAGCTCAACAAAAAGATTTCTCAAGAGGCATGAGATCAGATGCAGGGAGAATTCACTTCACTGGACCTCCATCTCTTCTGCAAGAAATGTACCATTGTTTTGGCTGGGTTTTTAGGACTAAAATGACAGTGATTAAGAGATTCATTTAGTAAGCTTATGTTCCTTCCTTTCAGGCACACTCTCCCTGGAGGAGTTAAATTGGAAATCTAAAGAGGCTTCTGACGGTGGGGAGCTCAGGGGAGGCTTGGAGAGCATATTTCAGCAGTTTCTGAGGGTGCAGGTAGTGACTTCATGTGAGGAAGCAGAAGGTTGTAGTCTCCGCTCAGCTCTGGCTGGCTTTGAGCTCTCAAGATACAGGAACAGGGGTATCCACAGCATCACTTCTGCTAAAAGACAGCTCCAGCACAACTAAGTAGAAACTCTTTTAACTGTACTTTCCCTTCTTTCATCTTTCTCAGACTCATTTTTGAACTACTTTTTTTTTTTTTTGTGTTCTCCCTTTTCTCCTTCCTTCCACCTCCACCACCTTTTTTGCATCAGCATCATCTTATTGCGCCATTCTTCTGCCTTACTTGTTGCCATCTTGATCCTCCATGGTCAAGCACTTCCCCTGCAATTCTTCTATTTACTTTTTTCCCCTCATTTTCTTGATTCTGTTCCAATCCTTCCCCCACCTACTCACCTCTCAGTTTTCTCTATCTGGCTCCAAAGCTGTCCCACTCCAGAGCTCCAGGGAAGAGCTGCGCAGCAGCTGGCACCAGGAGCCTGAGCCCTGGACAGAAGGTGATGCTCTTTGGGCGCTCCCAAAAGCTGGGCCATTTAACAAGGCCACAGGAACACACCTGCCCCTAACAGGCTTTGAAAAATCGACTTCAGAAGCACAAAATAGGTCAATAAAAACAAGAAGTGAAATTGATGTCAGAGGTTGGGTATATGTGACAATAAATAGCTTGAGATGCCTGGATATCTCCCTCTGTTGGGAGGCTTGTGGCTCTTGGCCAAGTCCATAGGCTCTCTGCAGCACACAGAAAGGAGGAGACTGAGTCAGAGCAGGGGACAAGAGCAGTGGCTGAAGGTGATGGGGACACCAGCTGCTTACACCTTGCAGGTAACCCTACCCAAGGTGCCCATCACTGAGGCAGACAGAGGTAATAACACGTATTTGTATTGAATTTTCTTTTACTGTGTGGCTGTATTTTAGACTATAAAATAATGTCAGAGTAGGGGATGTGCATAATAACTTGCAATAAAAAGACAAACCGCCAGAAGATTTTCTTTTAGAGGCTTATTTTGTCAAGTATTGTTCCACATTTACTTTTTTCCCCTTCTTAAACGAAGAAATAGATCCTCCCTTTGCATTGTGAGGAGCATCTTTTGAAGGCAAGAAAGAAAGAACGGGAATAATATAGTCAAACATAAAATAAACCCTGGAGCCCATGACACTATTCCCAAAGGAAAAGGAGATTTCAAAGGGAAACATTTGTAATTTAGATTTCTGAGAAGCACTGAGGAGGAGCCCCACTACTGATTCACCCATTGAAGATGCCAAAACCACATTCCCCTACTACTGATGGTGATGGAAGGTTTAGGAGAAAACTGTCAACCACTACTTGAGCCCCTTCAGCTATTCTGCAGGTCACTCAACTCAGATGAGGGCTTCCTCAGCCTAGCTTAGCCTCATACGTCCTCATATTGCCTGGAGATGTCAGATCATGCTAGAGCAAAGAAACTGCCTAAAGCTGTCTCCATCGCATGCCAACAGGGACCTGTGGCTGACATTTGGATGTTCATCTACATTTAACCCCTCTCTAGGGTTAAGCTACAGTAGTTGCTCTATAACCCAGTGACTCCTCTCCATCCAGGAGAGGGAAAACAAAAGCAGACAGCACCCACAGGCTGCAATGAGAACTGATGTAGTGAAACAGCCAAACACCAACATAAAACAAGTACAGTCATACTCAGCCCAGCAAACTTACAGTCATCACAGCAAATGAGACAGCAGCCCACAGATAAAGGACCATGATCAGGAAGAGTTCAAGCAATAAGCCCTCCTCACTAAACTTCCCCCTTTATACTGGGCGTGATGTGTCTGGGATGGGAACCACCTGCAGCCAACTCAGACCAGCTGCTCTGGCTGATTCCATCGTGCCAATGGCTTGAGATCATGGGTGGCTGGGGAGGCTGTCCCAGCAAAACTGTGACAGTGTTGTTATTCCTTCTTGTGCTGCATGCGGGAGAGAGGGACAGCAGAGCCTGAGGGGAGACCCAGAGCAGACCGAGGTTTCAGAGAATGGTTGTAGCTGGGAGAAAAGGGGTTTGACAAACATCCTGAGGGCCCAGCCCTGCTGTAGCACTCAGGTGCCTGCACCTATTGCATGCTGATACAGGATTAGTGTTTCTGTCTCTTCAGCTTTCTCCAGATGTAGGTGACACTTGCTACATGCCATCCTCACCACACCGTGGTCTGAAGGCCATCTTGTTTCTGCCCACACTTGACTGCTGACTTCAGTGTAAGCACAAGGGGATAATTTAGGTTAATTTTACACTACCTCAATGGTTGTTTATTTCTAAGGTCTCCAGTGTCCACCTCCCATCTTTGTCACTACCAAGGACCACTGGCCATGCTCAGCTCCAGAGAAAGCACTCGGTTAGCACAGCAAAGTGAACTAGTGTGCTGCTTTTAATTTGGATGAGAAATGAATTGCCATAAGATCCCAGCCACCACCACCATCTCCCTATGGCTCAGGGATATTTGAATGAGAGCAGCACTGAACAAGGGGAAAATATAATAACAGGGGCCCTGCTGGATGCTCTCTACCCACCTGCCCTACAACTCTTTATTAAAGGTGAATCCCTGAAGGTGTTTGGAATCTATCTCTGACTGGCAAATAATATTGAAAGCTGTGGTGAGACCAGCCTGAGCTTCTGTATTTCTGAATCTATATGAGTTTTTGAACTCCTAAGGGGTTAATATATCCAGGTGAGAGGGCGGACAACTAACCTGTACCTGTGAACCACTCAGATCACCACAGCTGGAGCTACAGAAGATGATGTGGATTGCAGGACACCCCCTCTCACACTCCCTAGGCTACTTCCAGCCTCCTATGTGGACTTGCAGCCCCATTTCCAAGGTGGAAATAACAGCAGCAGAGCTGGCCATGCTCTGTCGGGGGTGTGCACCCCTCTAACATCTCTTACTGTAGGGGTAGCAGAGCTGATGCCTCTCTCATTCTGCCCTTGCTATAGCACAGTGTCCAGCACTCTGGCTTGAAACCAGGTGATCTCTGCCATAGCAGGAGTGGGCTTTAACTCACACCATCACTGGCAAGTTTAAAGACACAGCAGTTGAAACTGAAGACCATTGAAAGTGGCTTTGTCTAACACAAGGACATTCCTGGCAGTTTTCTTCTCAACCAGTGGTCACCCTCATCCAAATCTCCTCACAGGGCAAGGTACTAGAATGCTCCTTTTTCCTACATTTTTGGAGACATATTTCTGCTCCCTTTCCTCAAACTCCAGGCTGGCAGGATCTCCACTAACCTCCCTCATGCTGTCGCTAGGTTTGCCATTCTTGCTTGTGCACAGCACCTTCAGGCCAGATTTTGCTCCCAGGTGGGTGATGGCAAACCTTTGCTGTGGTTCATTTGAGTCCAGGCTGTGTTCAAATCTGCACCAAACTTTACTCTAAAATCCCAGGAAGTTCTATCTGAAATTGTCTAGGTGAGCAGTCAGCTCTTCAGTAACAGATAAACCACTGCCTAATGAGTATCATCTCCCTTGAATTTCAAGGAGTGTCAGAATTCCTGTACCTTAAACTTCAGAAGTGTTTTCCATTCTAGCAATTCCAAAAGTTTAAAAGGCAAAACTCCTCACCTCTGTGTAGAAGGAAGGATCTAGATTTGGACCAGTGAGATCTGAAGTAGTCTGGCTCCAGGAGTCCCTGTAATTTGAAGAATAGAGAGGCTCTGAAAACAGAGGAGCAGAGATGTTTCACCATACCCCTACACCCCACTCTTCATTGATCTTTATGGATCGAGCTGAAATTGTGAAATCATTTCACAGCTGCATTTTAAGTCAGGCAGTTAGCTAGAACCAGAATGAGAACTGGACACACCAAGGCAGGAACCTCCTGGGTCTGATTTGGGTCACCTTTGATCACATAATCACCTCCAGAACCTGGGCCTGAGATCCTGAGAACACCATGGCCAAAGCAGCTCTTGCAGAATCAGGACAGCAGGAGGGACTTTGCCAGCTGTTCCCAACACGAAGCTGATGTAATTAACTGGTGCTGTAAATGAAGCAAAGCCAACGTGACAGTCACAGCTGGATTGTCTTTGCTGAGCTCTGCCTCCATCCGACCAAGTGCAGACATCAGCGCTTCCCTTCTTGGGTGCCAGACGCAGCTCTGGACACCCCTGAGTCACTCAGATCAGTTCTGGCTCCTTTCATGTTCTCACCAGCCTTTTGCAGAACAGGCATCTCTGTTTCTTTGTGGTGACCTGTGCCAAGACAC
Organism: Phoeniculus purpureus; assembly: GCA_028565055.1. Taxonomy (NCBI): domain Eukaryota; kingdom Metazoa; phylum Chordata; class Aves; order Bucerotiformes; family Phoeniculidae; genus Phoeniculus; species Phoeniculus purpureus. The sequence goes on along the minus strand of JAOXOE010000784.1, from coordinate 4,232,065 downwards.
CCGGGCACTAGCAGCCAAAGGCTTCTGCTGACCTTGGGCGACTGATTCTCCCTTCCAACCCTGTTACTGCTCCTTGTTGGGTTGCCTGCTGCTGCAGAGCTCCCTTAATGTCAGGCATTAAAAAGCAAATCAGGTGGTGATGGGGAGAAATGAACTCACAGGCTCTTATGATGGAAATTGTTTAGCTTTAGTTAACTTTACCTTTAAGCCATCACAGAAGTGGCACCTAGCTGCCCCCTCATCACTCCTCCTTGCAGAAAACAGAGAACTGATAACTCTCTGCACACACTGTTCACTTGGCCAGCTTCCTAACTCACCCAGAGAACAGCAGGGTGGGTGAAAAAGCCAAGCTGAGTTCTCCACCCTGGGTGCAAGCAGAGCATTAATCAGCCTTCCAGGGGTGTGATGTATCTCCCTCTTCCTCCTACCCCATCTCAATAACCCTTCTTTTGTCCCAAAGTCTTTCTACATCACTCCATGTGCTGAGCATTCCTTATTTCCTCTCTCTACACAGCTTTCTGCTCTCTGACAATCTTGTCCTTCTCGTATAAGAACTTCAAGCCACTCTGTATGAAACCACTGAAGCCCCGTTACTCCAGTCCATAGACACGTCCATCTCAGAGTGTCTTTTCCAACAACTTAATGCTTCCATCCCCACCTGCTGCTGTGGTTCACTGTAGTCCAGTAGCTCTCTTTTCTGTTGGAGCTCATGGTGCCACCGCGGTCACTGGGCAGTGGAGGGGTGAGGTTTGCTCTTTGATAGGACCATTAGTGGAGAAAGAAGCTCCCCAAAGATTCACTGGATGAACAATCCTGGAGAGGGCAAGTATAAACCAAAGTGAAATCTGCATTTGGGACAACTGCAGGATTTGCTCACAGGTAGCCAGTGATGGAAATAATTGAAGTTTAGTATCTTAAGTAGAGCCTCAATCTGTGCTGATTTCTTCCCTTTGTTCCATGTTTTCCTGCCTCACCCCTGATCTACCCTCTGAAGGCTGTGTGTGTCCCCTGAGTTGCCAGTCTGACAGCCCCTGATGATGCCTTGCTGATCCTGTGAATCACAGAGCTCTTAAGCCCTTTCTCATCCCTTCCAAACACATCCCTTCACTCTGGATGATGCAGTGAGCTCCTTACATATCTCTCAGTTGCCTGGTTACCAGGTTAACACTGATGACAAATGCTGGATGACAGTTTGTTTAACACTGCTGCCTCCGTGATCCGGGCTCCAGCCTTCCCTGTTCCTAACTCCTGCCGTGTCAAGTCTTCAGATGCTCATGTTCAGTGACTTTCCAGTAACCAGCCTCCTGCATCCTCTGCTCAGCCTAGTCTATCCTATAATCTCCAATGTCTTCTGATTGAATTACCTTGTCACCTTGTCACAGCCCCACTTCCTCAGGATCCCTTGAAAAAAAACAAATGTGTGATTTAATGCCTCCGTTCTCAACAAGGCTGCGGCAGCAGAGATCAATGCTTTTCTTCTCCCCCTGCACGAGAGGGAAGATGTATCTGTATATCATTGATCCTCTACCTTATATATTCTCACTTTTGAGGAGAGATATCTATATTTATATGTTCACATGCCACCTCATAGAATAGGGTGCAGCCCTACTGTTGCTACCCTATTAGAAGGGAATAATATTAGTAATAACTGCCAAATGTCTCCTTCCATCACTCATATGCAGATGATGCCCTTTAAAACATAGGGCCACCTCTCTTTCACATATTTATAATAACATTGAGCACAATGTGGCTCCTACGTGTTCCCATCATGCAAATCAAAGATATCTTTAAACCCAGATCTCTTCTGTCTCAAAAAAGAGGAAAGGATTTATATGCCTTAGTTTTAGCTTCTTCCTGTGTTTTGAGATAAAAGAGGGGTGATTTAGCTTGGATTTTTGGGAACAAATTCCTCCCTGTGAGGGTGCTGAGGCAATGAAACAGGTTGCCCATGGAGCTTGTGGCTGCCTCGTCCCTGGAAGTGTTCAAGGCCAGGTTGGACAGGGCTCTGGGCAACCTCGTCTGGTGAGAGGTGTTGCTGCCCATGGCAGGGGGCTGAGACTAGATGATCTCTGAAGTCTTTTCCAGCCTAAACCATTCCATGATTCTAACCTTTGCAGCATCACTGGAGCTTTTGTGTGAGTGCATCTGATTTGCTAATCCCAGAACATCTCAGAGGAGACAGTTCCAAATGCTAAAGTGTCCCCTAGCCTGGCCCGGCGTGAGCCGATTCTACCTTCAGCACTTCAGAGCATCTTCCTCCTCTAAACTACAATGGGGCATCAGTCATCTCACAGCCAAAAGCACTCTCCAACTACGTGGTCTTTTGGAGAGAGGTGTCTCAGAGGCTGCACGAGAGGCATTTGTCCAGCTGGCAAACAAGCCAGCTCAAATATATTTTATTCTTTCAGTGCAGAAGCCCAGAGCTTTTGGATGAATATGTGCTTAACTATTTATAATTGACCTTTGCACAAAAGAACATGAAATTTTTATAGCCTAAAGCCTCATTTATTAACTTTACTGGAGTGTAAAATATTGCTGTTTGCTAGAAATTTGTAGAAGGACAAACAATATATATGCTAATTAGCGCCTGTGCAGCCAGTCAGGGGCGTCTGTGCTCCCCAGTCATTTCCAACAGGCAACAGAGAAGAGTGGAATAGACATGACAATTGACTGGTTTGATACTCGCTGTTCAAACAATGAAGTCTGAAGAGGTGAATTAATGGTGTTCATTTTAACAAGTCCATTTCCTTTTCATTTCCTTTATAAATTAGTCCAGGTAACATGCTGTGTCCCTGAGAGAACCGATCAGAGGCAACCTGCTGAGATGCACCTGCAAAACCCATCACCCTGGAGTTCTTTCATCACTCCTGACTCAGCTTTCCTGTTCCTTTGCCTTCCTTCAGCCAACCCATTCATCTTCACCATTTTGTCTCCTCCATCTGCACTTTTCCTTTCCCCCATTTGTGTTTTTGCAGGACTTTCATTTTTCTCCCTTTTGCTCCTGTCCCTCTTATTTCGTCTTTCCTTTTGGTCACGTTTTCTTCATCTTGTCTCTCGCTTCTTTTTTCTCCCCATATATTGTCCTATTAGCACTTTGGGGATTTCACTGACATTTTACTAACTTTAGATCACACAAGGGCACAGATCCATCCCAAGGGTTCATCAAAACTCAGTAGGAAATACAATCATAACGCAGGGAAAAACCACAAGAATGAGATGTGTTCAGTCTCATGTGGCTTAATCAGCTCTTTCAAGGTCAGTTGGGTTTTGGTGACAAAGAAGGTTGTAGAGATAATCAAAGGAGCCTGTTGGAAACATCCCAAATAATGCAGGATCTGCAGCTGCATCCAAAGATCTTCTGTTCCCATGTAGCAGCACATACAGGAGTTGCAACCAGGTAGCAATGAATACAACTGCTCTCTAGAGTTGTCTGGGAATGGGGAAACTGGAGTCAAGTACAGTTTTAAGCCTGGGTGACCATAGAAGTTTGGCAGGGATCTGAAATGATGCTCCTCAGAAAACATCCCTACTCTTCTCTCAGTTTCCTGCATCCCTCTCTAGGTCACTGTCTGTAGGCTCTAACAAGCAGCTAGGATGCATCATCTGTCCCTGCTCACTGCAAGGGGTTGGATAGATGACTTTTAGGGGTGTCTTCTAATCTGGGTGATTCTGTGATCTGTGAGAGAAATCAGAGGGGGCACCAGGACACGACCAAGGAAGATCCAAACACAACAAGTCCACTAAAAGAATATACAACTATTTCCCTCAGACACAGATGTGGGATGCTGGTTTTCATGGAATTTAGACCACCTGAGGAATCCAATTGAGTTCACTGAATTGTGGGCAATGGCTAGAGATTTGCCATCAAAATATTTTCGAAGTAGTGTTTGGTTTCTATTAAAAAAAAATTAAATCAGCTGAAAAAATCCCAGCTTCATAGAAATTGCTTCAACATTATCTTTGAAGTAGACAGGTATAAACTCTACTCTGAGAATAATGTGCCCCAAAACATCATTGACCTGAGGCAAACTGGCATGTCTGGAGGAATTTAATTTAATTCAAAACTCGTAGCATTTCCATAAAATCACAGAATCACAGTTTGGCTGGGGTTGGAAGGGACCTCAGAGATCATCCATTCACAGTTGCTTGCCATGGGCAGTAACTTGTCTCACCAGACCTGGTTGCCCAGAGCCCCATCCAGCCTGGCCTTGGACACTTTTGGAGATGGAGCAGCCACAACCTCCCTGACAGCCTGGTCCAGGTCCTCAGCACCCTCACTGTAAAGAATTTCCTCCTAACATCTGATCTAAATCTCTTCCAGCTTCCATTTCCCCTCATCTTATCACTACAAACTGTTGTAAAAAGCCCTTCCCCAGCTCTCACAAGCCCCTTCAGGGACTGGAAGGTTGCTATAAGGTCTTCTCTGAGCCTCCTCTTCTCTAGGCTGACTAGTCCCAACTCTTGCAGCCTGTCCCCATAGGAGACGTGCTCCTCATGCCTTTGTTTGCTTCACTGGTCAAAGGGACCTGTACCTACAGCACACGGGGTCAGAAAGGTTTAATCAAATGTTTGCAGAGCACATTGACGTCACTGGATGATAAAAACCGCTGCTGAACTGCAAAGTGTGAACATCTGGAGTAGTGAAGCCAACTGCAGTTAAGTGGTTCCTCCAAGGCGGGGGCGGTGTGCGCACCAGTATGTGTTCTGGTAATCTGGACAGGCAGAGAAAAGCCAAAGGTTTTCAAACAATCCTTCAACTCTTTTGCCATGAAAATCACATTTATGTTTAACTTTCCTCTCCTGCCAATCTTATCAATATATTGAAATATTGTAGGTGGGAGAGAAGTCTGGATGTGAATCGGATCTGCGACCTGGTCAGAATATTAATACGTTAAAAAAAATAAGATGTTAAATCAAAACGTTTCCCTAAACCCACAGACTTTCTGTTTGCTGGGGAAGAACACAAACCCTGCTGTGCAGCGGTCCTTGGATGTTTGTAAAGGTAAACAAACAACAAAAGCCTCCATTAACACAACAGTTGTGTAGAAAAGTAAATAAATCGCTTTTTCTGCCTCCCAGTTGATCCGTAATAAAAGAAAAAGCTTCCTTTAATGATTTCTGTTCTCACGTTTTTCCCCATTAATTTGAGCAAGTCTTAAATGAGCGCAGTAATGGACGAGAGGCTACGAGGTTTTCCAGTTCAACCAGAAACGCTTTGCAGAAACCGCAGGTTTTGCCCTCTTCTCATTTAAATCAAGACAGGCTGTCAGCTAACGCCTTGGGCTGGGTTTAAGAAGACAATGACTCCAATGAGCAGGATGTGTGGTTTGGGGTTGAGATCTCTATTGTTGTTAAAGAGGCTTTTTATTATGTAAACATTTTATAGCGACCTCCAGTCCCTGAAAGGGGCTGTCAAAAGGCTGAGAAGTCCTGTTCAACAGGGCAGGGAACAATAGGATGAGGGGTCATGGTGTGAAGATGGAAAAGGGCAGACTGAGGCTGGACAGGAGGAAGAAGTTCTTGTATCTGAGGGTGGGGGATCTCTGGGATAGGCTACCCAGAGAGGTGGTGGAGGCCCCATCCCTGGAGCCATTCAAGGTCAGGTTGGATGGAGCTCTGGGCAATCTGGTCTGGAGAGTGATGGCCCTGCTTGGTCTAGGGGAGTTGGACTAAATGGCCTTTGGAAGTCCCTTCCAGCCCATTCTATGCAGAGGTGTCCTCTGTATACCTCACTTCACCATAGAAGGGGGATGTGGCATTGCCATGACCTACCTGAAGTAAAGGCAGGTTTGGATGGATTTTCTTTCAAGTGTCAGTTGTTTTGGGAGTGTCAGTTTGCCTTGGGATGGACTGGGAGGGATTTATTCCTGCTGTAGTCTAGTCTTAGTCTGGCTGAGCAGAAGCATGGTCTGGGTAGTTTGGTAGGATGGAGAGTCTCTCCATCTCCAGGATTCAAACAACTTGTTTGGGGATGGAGCAGTGAGGAAGGGAAAGCATCAGCACGAGCAAGGATAAGCACTGTTCAAACACCCACTGCCTTCAGAGATTATTTTTTAAATTGCTGATTGTGAGAAAAATTATGGGGCTAAATTGTCTGCTCATGTAGCTCATCTCAACTCCAACAGAGTTATAGCTGGAGCTGCATCGCCTGTACCCAGAGAATGCCCAGCTTTCTGTGTTCAAACAGCGTGAGAATAGCTGAAAAAATGCATGAGGTTTTTACAAAGCCTTTTCGAATTCTTGTTTATGTGTCTTCTCTATTTTAAATCTTTAGGATATGCTGGGATCGTGGCGGGGTGTGTGTGTGTGTGTGGAGCTGTGGGTTGTTTTTTCCAACTGCATCTGCAGGAGAAAGCACTGCCTGCTTTCTTAGACACACTCCACAGCATTCCTTACCACTTTTCTCTGTGAACTGCAGGCTTACCTGAAAGACCAAAGAAAACTGGTACCACTGGACAATGGGATAAAGAAGGGGATGTCTGGGATTTTTGTATACAGAGCAGTGATACGTAAACACATCCCTATTAAACCCCAGTATCAAAGAATCACAGAATCACAGAACACTAGCGATTGGAAGGGACCTTGAAAGATCATCCACTCCAATCCCCCCTCCACAGCAGGATCACCTAGATCAAGTCGCACAGCAACATATCATAGGCAGGTTTTAAATGTCTCCGGAGAAGGAGACTCCACAACCTCCCGGGCAGCCCATTCCAGTGCTCTGTCACCCTCACCGGGAAGAAGTTCCTTCTCACATTGATGTGGAACCTCCTCTGTTCCAGCTCACACTCATTGCTCCTTGTCCTATCATTAGATGCTGCTGAGCAAAGCCTGGCTACATCCTCCTGACACCAACCTTTCACCTATTTATCAACATTAATGGGGTCACCCCTCAGTCTCCTTTTTTCCAAGCTAAAGAGAGCCAGCTCCCTCAGCCCTTCCTCACCAGGGAGATGCCTTGGGCAGTTGACTCTCACTGGCTCTGGCACTCTGATGGGGAAGTAAGCTGGAGACCTCGGTGATCTTACTGGCTTTTCTCATTTTCACAGCCTCAGAGAGGAGAAGACCTAAATTCTTACTTTAATCAACCACTGGAGTGGCAAAAACCAGAGACATGGACCTGGCAACCCCAGCCCCTTTATCATGTCATTGACTCGGTATTGTCTGCAACATTAAATTCATCAATAAAGAATTTTAAAGATCTTCCTCCCATCCCTTTCATTATCACATAGAAGCTGCTCTATTTACATGTCCGCACATTTGAGCATAAACAGAGCTTTATGATCGCTCTCCTTTCAGCTTTCAGACCAACACTT
>JAOXOE010000784.1:4199736-4224649 GCA_028565055.1 Phoeniculus purpureus | reverse complement strand
ATGTAGCTCATCTCAACTCCAACAGAGTTATAGCTGGAGCTGCATCGCCTGTACCCAGAGAATGCCCAGCTTTCTGTTGCTTTTCTGCAACATTAAATTCACCAATAAAGAATTTTAAAGATCTTCCTCCCATCCCTTTCATTATCACATAGAAGCTGCTCTATTTACATGTCCACACATTTGAGCATAAACAGAGCTTTATGATCGCTCTCCTTTCAGCTTTCAGACCAACACTTTATCATCAAAGGCATCATCATAAAAATATTGACCCAGTTCATGCCTGGCATGAAATCCCGTTGATTTCAATGGGGTTGTGGGACTTGGCTCACTGCTCTAAACATTTCCCACGAAGCTCTATTTCACAAAGCATCTTCAAAACCTCCTTACTTGTGTCTTACATAATCGTGGTGCAGTGGCAAAGCCATTAGGACATGTTCCCGTGGTGTTGAAGCTGCTGATTCAAACCTTTCTTCAGCCTTATGCAACCCTCATGCTTCACCTCTTCCTGGAACAACATGGCTGGAACTGTTGAAGAGGAGGGTGCAATGAACCTGGCATGAAGATAGAGAAAGGCTCTTTCAGCTCAGCTTCCTGAGTCCTGCTCCCACACCAGCACCACCTCCCTCACTGCCTACACCAGTGGCAGCTCAGCATCGTGCCACACGCTTTGTCACTTGCTCTCAGATGCCAAACGTGGCCTTTCTATGTAGCTTTATCCCCAGTCAAATTAATAATGACTAAGACTGCAGTGGCTCAGCCAGTGCCAGAGCTGGATGGCTTTTCTGGATCTCACTCAGCTCCAAACGCAGCATCCAGGTCTTAACTGTGTGACGGAGGAACCGCTTGTCTCCACCGGTCCCACACAGTGGTTTTGTTGCCACTGCTAATATTTGAACAGCGTGTTTGCCAACTGCGTTAATGCTAACAAGTCCCCTCAGATCCCAAGGAAAAGGCTGTGCAAACCCAGAGTGAAAGAGATACTGGTGGCCTGGCCCCGCTGCAGAGACCTGTGCTACAAGGCAGGCAGAGGCACAATGAGGACGAGACAGAGCAGAGGCTTTACCGCCAGAAAAGACAGCGAGGCTTAGCGGAGCTTAGCCAGGCTAAGCGATGGGTGACTCCCAAAACTCATGCTGGGAAGCAGACAGATGGATGGGATATCAGAGATTCCTGGCTTGTGAAGTAGTCAAACACTGACCACATTCCTTTGATGTCTCCACACACAGCCCTTCTCAAATTGAATTTGTCCAGGTGAAACCTGAAGATATTTTACCCTTATTTTACCCTTATTTCACACTTATTTTCTATTTCGAAGTGATTCACTCTAGTGTCCAAGGGTGACATCCTTTTGCTTCTCTCACCTACTTTCTTGATAAACATCTCCTCATGCCCACTCATCTACGCCTGGTTTCCCCCACTACAACCTACCATAAGACCCTGCTGATCTGAGAGTCTCTAGTTTGAGTAACCAGAAACTCTTTTTTCTGAGGGAAAATATCATCTGTGAGCTCTCACAGTGTGGGCTTAGGAAAAAATGCTCCTCTAGGACAGCTGCAGTGTCTGGGATTCAGAGGAGTAACAAGAACTAGGGAATGAGGGTGCATGACAAGCTGGCAGATGGCAACATCTGTCTTCTTTTGCCTCAGCATCCCCATCTCTGTGGACAAGGCTAGCAGGAGTTATTCTCCTGTTTTGAAGGACATTGTGTCTACTGCTCTCCTGTTCCTCAGATCAGAGCTCTAGAACTCCCTGAAGGGAGGTTGTACTCAGGTGGGGTTGGGCTCATCTCCCAGGCAACCAGTGACAGAACAAGAAGGCAGGGCCTGAAGCTGCCAGGGGTAGGTTAGGTTGGATGTTGGGAAGCCCTTCTTCACAGAAAGGGGGATCAGAGTCTGGAATGGGCTGCCCAGGGCAGTAGTGGAGTCCTCATCCCTGGAGGTGTTGAAGGAGAGACTGGCTGTGGCCCTTAGTGCCCTGGTCTGGCTGATGTGGTGACATTAGTTCCTGGGCTGGGCTGGATGAGCTCAGAGGGCTCTTCCAGCTTCAATAATTCTGTGATTCTGTGAAATCAGAAAGCAGTCCTGGAAAGCAGGATAGATATCAGGGCTCTGCAGTCCTCCCAGGGTGCACACAAACACACACACACACACATCCTCACACTGAAAACTGGCACTAAAAATGCCACTGCTGTTCGTGTGACACAGAAAATACCGCACAGCTGGTCTAACAGTGTTTAAAGGTCCCATTTGGAGCTGTTCAGGAGCTAAGCCTCCTCGTTACAGAGACGCTCATTAAGGTGTCATCATTAATTACCACCCACTGCCACCATGATGCCAAGGTCACACCTCCAGGATGGGGAAGACCAGTTTCACCTGGGCTCCGTCCTACAGCTGGGGATGTTGTTAGCACCTCTCTTTATCCTTGAGACAACACTGCTGTCGTCTTTGGATGAGCAGAAAACCCTCCCGCTGCCCCAAAGTTCACGGTCTCCATGTTTCAGCTCCAAGCGCTCATCTGTCTCCAGCCATTTCCTAAATTATGCCAGAGCAGCCTCCGTTTGTTTCCTCCTGAACCAGTTCCAATATTGTGGGTTTGAAAGTTCACCTCCAACCTGGCCATTATTGGCTTTGCCCTCCACTTAGGAGCAACGGTGAAAAACAGGAGCTGAGAGAGGCAAGCGAGAGACCCGAGAAAGAATAAACAAATTAAATGCCAGCTGAGATCTGAAAGGCATTTTCTAGCCCAGACAGAAAACACAGCTTGTCCTTTCTTTCTGGGTAAGAAATAGGTGGGTATTGCTTTGCCTTTGCTTTTTTATCCCTTCTTCTGTTTTTTTCTTCTAATGAGCCACCTTGAAGAAACTCAATAAGGAGATTGTAGAAGGGATAAATGGAGGTGAAATTACAGCAAACTCAGATGAAGGGAGCACCACGATCTGGCAGCCTGTCCCTGACCGTAGCACTACTCCTCCCCCAAGTGAATTCTTCTTGCCAGCATTTCCCCTTGGCTCTTCTCTCTCCTTAAATCAGTCTTGCAACTCTGTGCTTTGGTCCTACCTTCTTTACCCTGCTTCTCTGCCTCAGGCCAATGCTTTCTCTGGCATCTCTGTGCAGCTTTTTCTGTCTTCAAAATCCTCAGTTCCAGTCCTTCTCTGGTCCCCGAGATGTCCCATTCCTTCCCTACCCTGTTCACATTTGTCCTGGCTTAGGCAGTCTTGCCTTTGCATTGCAGCCCTTCAGGCATCCCTCAGGTTACTGATTTAATCCCCAGATTACCTTTTCTGTCATTAGAATGGTTCCTTCCCAACTGGCATCTCACACAGTTCCCCCTTCAGCTCTAATCCACGATTCTCTCTCCATAAACAGCCACTTCTAACTGTTCACTCTCAGTCTTTTCTATATTCTAGAGTAACACCAGCTTAAAGACACTATTCCTCTTCAGGGTCCAGTGGTTTGCTGGTATTACATGCACCATCACGCCAAGCTTTTCTCTCTGGAACTCACTCAAGGCATCTCCTGGGTGACCTCCAGTCAGCTTTGCTCTCTGGTGCACCGTCCACGCCGTGTTCTGAACTCCCAGCACACAGCTAAGGGAGTTTCCGCCCTCATGCGATGTCTCTCCCAGCAGCCAGCTCCTGAAGCATGAGATTAGAGGAAATGGGAGCTGTAAGAGCTCACTTGCAGGAGAAATGCAAACAAAACCTGCCCAGCCCAAGTCAGGACATGACGGGTGTTCGCAAGGCTGTTGTGTGGTTGAGTACAGGACCAGCTGCACAAGGACCGGGTGCACCTCATTGCTGCTGAAGAACAGAAGTCACCAAGAGTCCAGCACAGGGCTGCAAGAAAATGCACAGAGCAACAGCTAGGACACTGCACATGGATATAGACACAGACAGATTTATAGATTCTCCTCCTTTCTCCCACCCTTGTGCTTCAGTGCCATTTCTTTGCCAGAAACAGCAGAGCATCTGCAACGAGATCTGTATCAGGATCTCAACAGCCCAAGCGACAGTGGTCTCTGGGGACTTCAAAATCTGCCAGTGCCTGGGGAGACCTTATTTTCTATGAGTCTTTAAGTTCCTGAGTGCAACGGGATACAGAAGTGTGTTTCTATGTTTTAAAGCTATAACAAGACCCCTGTGAAAGTCCACAGTGAGACCAGTTCATCCATGCCAGTATGACAGTGGGAGCAGCTTGACTGAGAGTAGTCCAAATGGAAGGAGATGAGGCTTTCCTGTAGGAAAATCTTCAGAATAAACCCTGATTTGCGTTTCCTCAACAGGATATTTCCTGCAGGGCTAAATAACTTGCCAAGATTCTCTTACTTGGAGTATATTTCTCCTGTCCTCATTTCAGGCTTGAGAACAGAAAAGGAAAAACTCTGTGAAATGAACTGATCTGTGTTCCCTGCTTTGCAGACACAGGACACCTTCCACTCTACTCCCTGTGTAAGACTAGCTGGGCAGTGCCGTGGTTTAGGAGGGCTCATTACTACATCCTTTAGCATTCAGAGCCTTGTGGACATCTGCAAACCTCCTCAAGAGACCAGTGGAACATTTAAAAGAGAAGCTGCAGCGCTTTCATTGAAAGAGCTGTTGCTCTGTCTCCAGCTAAAGTGCTGCTGTAGCTCACTTGTGGGAGGGAGAAGCCTTCTATGGTTCTGTGGCTGCACTGCTCAGGCTGGAGTCCCTGGGGAACCATCACCAACACTCAGTCAGGACAGCCTGGTAACCCAGGCAGCGTTTCAGCAGTCCGGCTGCTGCGTGGGAATGGAGTGAGGCTGGCACAGCCAGGATCCAGCCTATTGTACCCCATCCACGATGCCCCTAGGGATGGCCACTTCATGGCTCCCCATTTGGGAGATGTGTGGGTTGGACACTAGCAGGAAGTTATTTCTCTTCCCCCAAAGCATTAAATTACTGAGCACTCGAGCGCAGCCAGCTCACGGGTATTTTTCACTCAAGGAGCGGCTAAGGGAGCTTCGCTGCCCGGTGCTGCTCTTTGCTTCGCTGGCATCTGAAGAGGCACTCATTGCTCTTTCATTCAGTCCCCTCAGCCCCTTTACAGTCCTGGCAGAACCCCCTGGCCGGCTTCTCTCCTGCATGCAATGATCCTGCCAGGTCTCAGCAGCAGCAGACATGTCTCCTGAAAAACCAGGCTGGGTGTCTCTCTAGGCATTTTCAATGCCTTCCAGGAAAAACACCCACTTACTGAATTTCACCCTGGGTTTATTATCTACTGTATGACAGTCATCTTGGACAGCCCATCTCTTCTGAGCCACAAGGATGACAAAGGGAGTGGAACACCTCCCCAGTGAGGAAAGGCTGAGGGAGCTGGGTCTCTTCAGCTTGGAGGAGACTGAGGGATGACCTCATTAATGTTGATGAATATGGAAAGGGTGGGTGTCAGGAGGATGGAACCAGGCTCTGCTCAGGGGTGTCCAGTGGCAGGACAAGGGGCAGCGGGGACAAGCTGGAGTACAGGAGGTTCCAAATAAACATCAAGGAAAACTATTTCACAGTGAGGCTGATGGAGCCCTGGCACAGGCTGCCCAGAGAGGTTGTAGAGTCTTCTGCCCTGGAGACTTTCAAAACCAGCCTTGATGTTCCTGTGTGATCTGATCTACTCTGGCATTGGGGTTGGACTAGATGGTCTTTTAAAGTCTCTTCCAACCGGCACTACACTGTGTGATTCTGTGATTCCTGTTCTCCTTCAAGTCAATAACCAGATGTTTTTCTCTTGAGGACTGTAACCCTGGGTCTCCCTTTGCAGTAGCACTAACACATAGACAGGATGGAAGGAGAAGAAAAAACTTAGAAAGTTAAGAAAATAATAAACTCAAGTCCTGCACACCACTAACCATAGCAACAGCATGATCACAACACTGCAGTCTCTGCCCTCCCCACACCTTCTCCCCAAGGGAACAGATCCCTTCTCATGCTGCTAGCTCAGGGTCCATCAATGCACCAATTCATTGTGGTGGCCACTCCTGTCTTTGCAGAGACTTTCCTGATATTTCTTGGTATTCTGAATAAACCCCAGTCCTTGCACTCACGACTCCTTGTGTGACTCCAGTGGAGTTTTCTTCTTCTCTTTTAAGTGCACATTTTATTTCTTGAAAAGATGATTCTTATGGATCTGCAATTTTCAAAAAACTAGTGAGGAAATTTAAGCAGACAAAGAGATGGAGCAGAAATTTATAGAAACAGTCATTATTTAATAATCTTTTCCATAAAACATCATTATCCTCACAATGCACTCTTGATTTGCTTGTGGATCTGTCACTGTATTATTGAGGTTGGAAGTGCAGCTACGTATTGTGAGCAGTTGAGCTTGCTCACAACACCACATACTAGCTGTAGTAGTAAAGATTAATTGCTAGAATGGAATCAGAGCCCTCATGATGGTCTCATCCAGGGAACCACCCAGCGCCTCTGGATCTCTGTGATTCTGACAATGACCCTGAGGACCAGGGAAGCATGAAGCAGGGAACCCTCTCAAGAGCATCATCTGCAGAGAGGGCTGGTGTGATTGAGTTATGGCAGCACCTGGAGACACCATGACATCAAGGGAAGTCTGGTGTCAGCGATTAATGATTAATTATTCACAGAATCACAGAACATTAGGGATTGGAAGGGACCTCGAAAGATCATCCAGTCCAATCCCCCTGCCACAGCAGCAGATCAAGTAGTACAGGAACATGTCCAGGTGGGTTCTAAAAAGAAGGAGACTCCGCAAAGCCCCTGGGCAGCCCCTTCCAGTGCTCTGTCCCCCTCACTGGGAAGAAGTTCCTTCTCATACTGATGTGGAACCCCCTGGGTTCCAGCTTACATCCATTGCCCTTGTCCTCTCATTAGACACCTTAAAGGAGATGAAACCTTAAAGCCAGGTTTCATCTCCTGGCTTTGTGTCCATAGGAAGCCACGACGTGAGCCTGACTTCTGTGCTCATTGTCACACTCTAATCCTACATAAAATGCAGGTAAACGATTACATCCATCAAACGGCCACACAACGAGGGAATCCATTGCAGGGTGTGTACTTTTTCAAACCATGTTATTGAATAAAGGAAGGAGGTAGCAGAGCGCTAACCTTGAGATAAATGATTCAGTGGTTTTATTTTTTATTTGGGGGGGAAAAAAAAGAAGAGATGACACAGTTTTATCATATTTATAATAAAAGTCATTGACATAATAAAACACTCCCATCACATCAGTATTCATTGCTGCAAATAGAGCGCTGACGTTTTATAATATTAACATGTGTTATAAATGTCACTGATATATTAAGATTTTCAGTCTCTCCAACCAAAAATACAGAGAGATGACTGAGGAAGAGATGACTAATTCTAAGCGATTAAAGAGAACATCTTCTCGTGCAATTAAATCATCTTCTGGTGATTGTGAGCGGAGGAAAACATACTAAATCTGATTCTGTGATTGCAATTTTCACCACTAACCAGTGCTGAATGGGCTGGGACGCTGAGTAGCTGGGATACTGGGAAAACTTAGGCATGGTGGGAAACACATGAGGTATGAGGCACTGGGCAGACTGGGTATTCCATAGCGATACTGCTGTACCCACTGGGATGGTTTAGGGGGCTCTAAACCTCTAAAAGTGCATTTGGGCAGCTCCTTGCACTGAGATACATGGGATGGACCAGGGCTGGACTCCTTCCTCCCATCACCTGGGGTGTAGGGCCAGTGTTCAAGGAAAGATTGTGGGCTTTACTGCAGGAATATGAAGGGCTGTGGGGAGCTGAATAGGACATCTGCTTGCTTTGATCTGTTCCTGGGAATGCCATCCTCTTGGCACAAGCTGCTCCTCTGGCTGCATTGCAGAGATCAGCTCACAAACTGGAGCAGGACTAGAACATAGCAGGGAGACTCAGGGAGGGGATTGTGGAGTCTCCTTCTCTGAAGATGTTTAAAATCTGCCTGGATATGTGCTTGTGTGACTTGGTCTAGGTGATCCTGCTGTGGCAGGAGGATTGGACTAGATGAACTTTCAAGGTCCCTTCCAATCCCTGATGTTCTGTGATTCTGTGAGACCCAGGGCCAGGACACGGTCTGTTAGGCATTACATGGCCAAGGGATGAGCTATCAACAGGGTTAGAGTCAGCAGTATGAGCTTGAGTTGATGACTAAGTGATGAACGACGAGCACGAGATGGAGCCCCGTGGCACCATGACTAACTCTTTCTAGGAAAATCTCGCTGAAGTTCCTGGCTTCCATGAAGTTTTCACTGAGCTTACAGATCCTGCCAGGCACTGGGCTCACAACAAAGCCCTGTGCTAGCCAACAAGTAAGTTCCTCTTTCAAACCCAGAGCCATCAAGGAAATGAGGCTAAAAGACATTTAAGGGCTATTTTGGTCTTCACGTTTGAACTTCCTACATGATCCAGGCTGAGCATTTCACCCTGTGATTTTTGTATTACATCTGTAATTTCTGCCTGACATTTTTATCAGAAGGAGATACTTGTGCTTGGAACAAGGTCAATCCAGAACCTTTACACCAGCACTGTTTGTGAGCCTTTTCTTCTTTTAACCAGCAGTTACAGCGGTGCAGCACCTGAAAAGCCTCCCCTCCCAGCTGTTTAAATGGCACCTACAGCAGTATTAATTACTTTTCCTCCTACAGGGAAATAACATATATTTATGAAATAAGTGATTTCTCCCAAAAAGCTTACAATCTGCCCAGGAAAAGAAGTACAAAAAGACCCAGAAGCAAGCAAGCAGTTCAGGGGCTGACCCAGGGTCACGCATTGAGGGGGAGAGCAAATAAGGTGTTCGGAGGCACAGGCTGGATTTAAAGATCAGTGATGCTTTGGCTGTTGAGATCTGATCACAGCAACGCACTGCAGGTCCCCCCCACCACTGCTGAGAAAAGCACACAGACTGCAGAAGGGTGGCAGAAGGGAAGCAAACTGTACATAAGTTGTGTGTATCTACGGCTGTAGCTGCAGATCCGTATCTCTCTGCCTGCCCATCAATCTTCCTCAACCTCCTCTTTCCAAAGAGACGCAGAAATCTTCAAAATGTTTTCATCAGCTCCCCAAACAAATGTCACAGGCACTGCCAGCTTTCAGTCCACGGGAGGGAAAACGTGTGCTTTGTATTATTCATTTATGGCCGGGGATAAAGCGCTGATGTAATTACGCCTGGATAGCTACAGGCTAGGGAAGTCCTCAATAAATGTATTCCTAGACAATCGGAGCAAAGAGTTTTAATTAGGTTTGCAGCTTCTCCCAGTTCTGTTTTGCCAGTGTTCCAGCTCATGGTCTTTGACTGGGAGTAGGTGATGGGAAATAAACCCAACACCTTGTTGACCTTCAGCAGTTACATCCTTAGTTACTGCAGAAGCATTTGTTTTAAGGATAATTTGATCATGGGAATCCTCCTGGGGTTGCTGCTGCTCCAGGTCTTGGAAGGGGTCTGGCAGGGTTTATTTGTGTCACTTGCCAGGGTTCCCTCTCCTGGGAGTCTCAATTACAGCGGCGTCAGGGAGGTGTAAATCTAAATCTCCAGGCTCCGTGTGTCTCTGCAGATGAACTCGTTGGTGCCTACAAGAGCTGCTCCTGTTATAAAACACCACGTAAAACGACAGGGACCTTGGACCACTGAGAGCAGCAAAACCAATATACATCCCACAGAGAGGAAATGAATTTTTCCTCCCCTCCACCTTTCTTTTTCCCTCCACCACACAATCATGGTGAGCACTGGGATTGAAGGGGGCTGTTGGGACCACGAGTGAGAGGAGGGAGACTGGAAGGCAGCAGAAATGGAGATTTTGTACTTACTAAAGCAAGTTATTTTTCAGCCTGCGCTCAGCTCTAAAGTTCACCACTGAATTATTAAGTGTGGCAGCCTCAGAACCGGCTTCAGCAAATACCAGCTATATTTCTTTGGGAAAGGATGGAAGTCCCAAACTTGGGACTGTGGGAAAAACAGAGTGACTACACTGTGTGGAGTGGAGCCAGCCACTCTTACACCAGCCATGAGAGGTGGCCCGTGGTGGTTTCTTTGCTTTCTCACACACGGCTTGTCTCTTGTCTCAGCCTTGCTGCCCCACAGTGATAGGGAAGAAGAGAAAGAGAGAATCTTGGAGTAGGCAGCAAGAAGAGCTGATAGAACAGTGGTTAGACACTACCCAGGGAGGACACAGGCTGCTTGGGGAGGTCAAGGAATCACCACCCCTGGAGGTGCCCAAAAGGCAGCAGATGTGGCACTCTGGGACAAACTCTAGTGGTCATGGAGGTGTTGGGTTGAAAGGTTGGACTTGGTGATCTTAGAGGTCCTTTCCAACCTTCATGATTCTGTGAACAGATTGTAGAATCTGGACTCCTGTGAGGATCCCTTGTGTACAGTAAAGGTCGGGATGAATGGATCGACGGGGAAAAAAGCAGTGATGTAGCTAATCTCACCTACCTACATGCTGCCAAATAATCCCACTTTGGAAAAGGGCAGATTGAGACTGGACAGGAGGAAAATCTGAGGGTGGGGGATCCCCGGAACAGGCTTCCCAGAGAGGTGGTGGAGGCCCCATCCCTTGAGCCATTCAAGGTCAGGCTGGATGGGGCTCTGGGCAATCTGTTCTAGTTAGAGATGTCTCCATTTGTTGCAGAAGGATTGGACTAAATGACCTTTGGAAGTCCCTTCTAACCCTATGATTCTATGATTGTGAGGCTTCAGTGTGGTGCCACCACTGCAAAGCTCAGAGCTGCTCTTCCTGACGAGCTGCAGAGTCAGGCCAGCATCGCTGAGAGGACGGGGTTTGATTCACACAGTGGAGATTCCTCTCACTGCTGAAGTGCTGAAGACTCAATTATGTTGTTAGATGAGAGCTCAAATTCAGAAGCACAAGCTGTATTGTACAAACAAGGAAGCTGACTCAACGAGACACCCAAGACAGCCCAGCCCAACCCCTTTGGCTGCGTCGCACAGACGATTGCTTTTCCTACAAGATTAAAAACTGAAGCAACACGAAGGGTTAGCTGTGTCTCACGATGGTTTCTGATTTATCAGACATGATTAGTGGATTATGAATATGGATGTGGTTTCTGAAACCAAAAGAAAGTTCCTGTAGTTCATCCTTTAAAAGATTAATTTAAACTTAAGAAGCAGTAAAAGCAACACAAACACTCTGTGTGCGAAGTCAGGAAATACAGAAGTGGAGCGAGGAGAGAGGAAAACTGGAAAAATCAGGTGAGACCAAGCAGGGTTGACTGTGTCTCTTACACTAAATGAAGTTTTAGGGTGCAATAGAGTGGTGCAGGATCTACTTTAACATTTGTTGTTAACCTTTGTGCTTTAATTTACTCCCAGGAACCAGATTTGAGGGAGGCAGTTCCATCTCAGTCATAGTATTTGTCTTGTTCTTTTCCCCCCCACACACACAGCCCTTAAGGTCTGGCATCAGCTCCCATCAGCAGGAACCATCCTGGAGGTTCTCTATCACAGCAGATTATTCCCTGAGGCCAGCAATCTTGTGCCAGCTGGTTGAGCTGGATTTAGCGCTGTGTGACATCAGGAGAACTGCTGGAATCAGGAATTAGGGGACAAGGGAAGGCCCAGTGAAGTCCTAGTGCGACTGCCTGGAGATGACAAGATGGTGTTTTCAGAGTGTGGAGCTGGATGCAAAGAGTAAAGTGTCACATAAAGGCTGATGATAGAGTCAGGGAATGATAAGGTTGGAAGGGACATGCAGAGGTCGTCTGGTCCAGACCCCCTACAACAAGCAGGGACATCTCTAACCAGACCAGATTGCCCAGAGCTCCATCCAGCCTGACCTTGAATGGCTCCAGGGATGGGGCACCCACCACCTCTCTGGGCAGCTTGAGGGTGAGGGATCCCCCACCCTCAGATTCAAGAGCTTTTTCCTCCTGTCCAGTCTCGTTCTGCCCTTCTCCAACTTCAAACCATGACCCCTCGTCCTATCCTTCCCTGCCCTTGTGAACAGCCTTCCCCAGCCTTCTGACAGCTCCTTTCAAGGATTGGGAAGGTCCCTATGAGGTTCCCCAGAGCCTTCAGGCTGAACAACCCCAAGTCTCTCAGCCTGTCCTGATAGGAGAGGTGCTCCAGTCCTGAAAGCATTTGCATGGCCTCTGGACTTGCTCCACCACGTGGGCATTCCACACTTCAACGTGATAGCCACAAAAGCATCTGAGAGATGGCTGCAAACCCTTCAAGAGCAGGAACGTGGACAGCTAGGAACTTGGCCATGGCAGAGCTGACCTCAAGCCACTGATTAAAGAAAGCTCTAGGTTTTCTGCAATGGGACTTGTCTCCAGAAGAGCTCTCAGGTGCTCCTTCTAAGGCAGCACAACCACTGGCCACATTTCCATGCTGTGAACAAGAGCAAAGGGCTACTCCTGTTTTGTGAGGGCCTTACACCTCTAAGCAAGATCATATTTACCAAGAAGCACTCTGGCTAAGCATCCAAGGTCTCCTGTGCTCATCACCATGGTATCCGAGTGTCTCATTTATTATAGAAACAAACAATTCACTTCAGAAACGAGTTGAGGTTGCTAAGTGACAACAATGTACTTACTTATCACATCATTTGCAAAACCCTTGCACTTAAAAGCAAGGAAATGAATGATTAAGGGCTCCTGAAACCCTATACTGCCCACATAATAAATACACATATATATTTTAACAAGCACATGCAAGTGCACTTTTTATTTGGGCACAACAATCTCACACTTAACCTGTGGATTGTTTTCTTGTTTGTTTCCCTTCTTTTATGAGGTATTTTTATTTCACTGAATTTGGTGCGTGCAAACATTTTCTTTTAAGGAATAATCGTAAGTGGCACATCCAAGTGAGCTGAAGCGTCTCCTAGTGGCCCTCCTGCTGTTCAATACCTCAGATGCAACAGGTGAGTATCTGCCCATATTTATACTAAAAAAAATTAGGTATCTGTAACGCTTTTCTTCAAATCACCATTCATTGTGTAGGTGTGGTTTGTGTTTTCTAGCAAAGCTTTGCTTTCCATTCTAAGTGCTAGAAGTGGTCACAGAAAGGTGCCTTTCTTCGGTCAGAATGGAGACTCCTGGAAGGTGTCCAGAGGAGAGCAACTCAAATTATCAGAGGGTTGGAGCACCTCCCCTATGAGGACAGGCTGAGCAAGTTGGGTTGTTCAGCCTGGAGAAGAGGAGGCTCCCAGGTGACCTTCTAGCAGCTTTCCAATCTCTGAAGGTCTACAAGAAGCTGGGGGAGGGCTTTTGACGTGGGTGGTAGCGAGAGGACGAGGGGAAAGGGTTCCAGCCTTGATGAGGGGAGATTGAGTTTGGACATGAGGAACAAGTTGTTTGCTGTGAGGGTGGTGAGATGCTGTAACAGATTGCCCAAGGCAGTTGTGGCTACCCCATCTCATACCTTTACAGTGTTGAAGGCCAGGTTGTCGAGCCCTGAGTAACCTGCTGTAGGGAAGGTGCCCCTGGCTGTGCAGGGGGGTTGGAACTGGATGATATTTGAGGCCCTTCCAACCCCAGCCATTCTGTGATGCTATGACTGCCCCACTGTGTTACATTAAGTATTTAATTCATGGTGTAGGTCCACTGTGTTTCCATGAGAGTAGAAATAACGTGTTTCAGTGCTGAATCCCAGCTACTTCCTGACATTGCGAAGTCTCTGGCTATCAAGCATCACTTTTGCTAAGAATAAAACTGAACAAAAAAAAATCTGAAGATAATTATTGTTGTTATCACTGTTGCCCCAGTGATAGTGAAGCAGCAGCTCAACTTCCCGGCTGATGCTCTTGTAAATTAATAGGCTGTGACAGATTCACCAGTTCCCCCTCGTGCAATTCTTGTAAACTCGAGGATGAAGCCACAATTAATCAATCTAAAAATTGAAGAGTTGTGTTGAATTTTGAGTGATTGCTACTGAATGATTTCACTTCCCTCATCCCTCCTCTTCCCCTCCCTACCCCTCTGCCCCAGTTCCTGTCTTAGGCTGCGTCTTTCTACCCATGTCCTGCCTTGCCCTAGCTGTGGGATACACGGGGTGTATAGAACGGTGTTCTAGCTGTGAAGGGTTTAGTGTCAGAAACCCCAAACAACTTTAATGTGCAGCACTGTGTAATGCAGTTCTATTTCCCCAGTGACAGCAATTGGTGGAAAGGTGAAAATCACAGAGGAGTAGGACTGTTCCCGTCGAATTTTGTGACTTCTGACCTAACTGTGGAACCCGAGGCAGGTGAGCACCCCCTGAGCAAAACAATTACCTGAAACCAGCCCAGGAAAAGAGCTGGGAGATGAAATCCTTTTTTCAAACAAACAAGCAAGCAAGCAAGCTCATTCCGCTGCTGTAGCTCACTCTGATGTGGTCTGCTGATTGTCTTCCAAGTTATCTTTTCCTGTACAGAAACCAAGTTCAGTTCACCCTAATTCTTGCTCAGTAACGTATCCCATACAAACTTAGTGCTTAGGTCTTGGCTGAAAGCAGCTGCTTGTGTGTTGGAGGTGGTTGTAGATTTCAGTTTGAGACCTCACCTGGAGTACTCTCCAGTTTTGGGCTCCCCAATTTAAAGGAGACAGGGATCTACTGGACAGAGTTCAATAGAGAGCTGTGAGGATGATGAAGAGACTTGAGCATCGCCCCTGTGAGGAAGAACAGAGAACTGGGGCTGTTTAGTCTGGAGAAGAGAAGGCTGAGAGGGATTTCATTGCTATCTGGAACTATCTGAGGAGCAGGGGGTCAAGAGGAAGGGGCCAGTCTCTTTTTGGTGGAGCCCAGTAATAGTACGAGGAGTAATGGGGATAAACTTGAACACAGAAGGTTGCACCTCAGCCTGAGGAGAAACTGCTTTCCTGTGAAGGTGACAGAGCCCTGGCACAGGTTGTGGAGTCTCTTGCTCTGGAGACTTTCAGACCCCCCTGGATGCTCCTGTGTGACCTGACCTAGGAGACCGTGCTCTGGCAGGGGGATTGAACTGGATGATCTCTCGAGGTCCCTCCCAACCCGTCACATTCTGAGATTCTAGGATTCAAGAGTGTTTCCCTTTTCTGGGCTGAGGTTCAAAATGGGGTGAACAGCCCCGCAGAAGCAGCAGCTCAGGAGGGTTTCTAGGCAAACCCATTTTCCCTTTGCCAGCAGCAAGGTGCATCGCTGTGTTAAATACCTACTCAAACATCTCTGTCTTGTTGGAAGAGCTAGTGGCAAGCGAGGAGAAAATGTGTGTTTTAAGTTAGCATGGCAACCCAGCTGCAGCAAAGAGACTCGTGCTTGTTCTTCCAGCAACTGTGGATAAAAACGCTGTTCCTGAGGATAGTACAGAAGAAGTGAAGAAAGCAGAGCCTGAGCCAGTCTATATAGATGAGGTATGCAGCCACCTTCTTATCAAAACAAGAAAAATAGCTGAGCTGATCTTTCTTTTTATATAAAAAGTTGTTGAATTGCTTCTCTTCACCTTCCAGGAGAAGATGGATAAAACACTGCAGATACTCCAGAGTATAGATCCTACCGATTTAAAGCTTGACTCTCCAGATCTCCTGGACTCAGAAGGTACTTTGAGCACTAAGTTAACTAGTTCTTGTGTTGCTGCTCACAGTTGCCTTGTGTGGATTGAGCTGGTAATTCTTCTGTGTTTATTTTAAGCTTAGAGAAGCAAAACTGCTTGAAATAAGTCATTCTGTGTCACGAGAGGAGCGAAGCTGGTTGTATTCCCTGTGTTCGTGTAGTGTTTTGGCTGCATTGAAACTGTTAATTGAGGGACACACTAACTGTCTCGATACTTTTGTCTTCCCAGATATTTGTCAACAGATGGGGCCAATGATTGATGAAAAACTAGAAGAGATAGACAGGTGGGCATAACCCAGCTCCTATTGGGTGTTTTCTCATGTCCCAAGCAAAAACACCTTCCAAGAAGGAAATACAGAAAATCCTGCCTGTATTGTTTTAAGACTGAGGTGCTGAAATGTGCCTGTTGAAATGCACCAAAAGGTGCTTTGTGAGTTACTTCCTGTGTTCAGTATCAGCTCTTTTTGACTGGAGCCTTCTAGAGCTCAGTGTTCTCAGTCTGCTGACAGGAACATTCAGTCATCCGCATCAGGAAACTCAGTTTTACGCTATCTTCAACTTTTCTCCCCCTCAGATACTGAGAGGAGAAAGGGAAGAGAAGGAACTTCTTCCCAGTGAGGGTGACAGAGCACTGGAACAGGGTGTGCAGGAGGGTTTTGGAGTCTCCTTCTCTGGAGGCATTTAAAACCCCCCTGGATATGTTCCTGTGCGACTTGGTCTAGGTGATCCTGCTGTGTTGGGGGGGTTGGGCTAGATGATCTTTCGAGGTCCCTTCCAATCCCTAATGTTCTGTGATTCTGTGACCTGGTGAAAAGGTAAAAGAACTGGTGTAAGAAACACCATGCCAGTTTGACGGTATAAATGTGTAAAACAGATCAACCATCTGCCTTTTGAAGGTGGGTTTTTTTATTTCCTTGCATATTCAAACCTGTTGAACAAACCACTCTGCTATTTTTTTGCCACCTGACACAAGATCTTAGAGAAACTTCTGTTTGCATCTCTCTGTTTTGGAAACAGAAAGCATTCGGAACTGTCTGAGTTGAACGTGAAAGTTCTAGAAGCTCTGGAGCTCTACAACAAGCTGATGAATGAAGCCCCGCTTTATTCAGCCTACTCCAAACTCCCCCATCATGCACAATACCCACCTACATCTTCTGGTGTCTCAGTGCAGGTCAGTATCCCCCGCTTGAAAGCAGAGCCTCTCCTAAGAATAGATTTCTATTTAAGAGGTGACAGCACAAAGGGAAACTTGTGCTTTCTTGCTACCAGCAACCCAGCGCTGACTTCTTACAGAGCAAACCACAGAATCATCATGGCTGGAAAGGATCTCCAGAATCAAGTCCAGCTCTCCAGCCCAGCAGCTCCTTAACCCCTAGACCATGGTCTCAAGGGCTCTAGCTACTTGGTTTTTAAACACCTCCAGGGACGGGGGACTCCACCACCTCCCTGGGCAGCCTCTTCCAGTGCCCAACCACTCTCTTGGGAAAGAGCTTCTTCTTATGATCAAATCTTAACATCCCCTGATGTATCTTGGGTCGCTCCTTACGCACAACCTCAGCCTGCACTCACCTGCTCTGCACAACAGTGGGTGTTAGTTTTGCTCCACTTAGCAAAAGGAGACTCTGTCAAACACACACAAAATTCCTCCCGTGACTAATGACGGGGTTTTTTTGCATCTAGAACAGGGTGTTTCAGCAGCCTGGTGGATATTCTTGCTGTGAGTCATGTCCTCAGCCTTAAAGGAAAGTGTTCCCTTCTTATCTAACCGCGGGGAGGGGAGTGAAGGGGAATATTAGCATCTTGATCAGGAGTGCCACGGACTTCTTCTAAATATAGAACCACTGGTGTGCTTTTAGCGCTCTGCTTTTTCCCCTCCAGAACTGAATGCCTTGTATTTGGGGGTGTAGATGCTGCAGACTTTCCCAGTCTCTCTAATCTGCTGGGTTGGTGTTTTAAAGAAACAAAAATGGAGGAGACGGAGAGTATAAAGCTCCTTTTTTTTTTTTTTTTTGCAGCCAGACTGGTTTTTCACTTGGAGTGAATTTTACTTTAATGTTAATTGTTCAGTGGGAAAAGAATAGTTGCCATGGCAATGGCTGAGATCTGAAAATGTGTCAGTTAAAACTGAGTCTGTGTCCTTAGCTCCTGGTGACGATGGAAAATTCATTATATTTGGAGGTTACAAAGGAATTTAAGCCACAAGGCAACTGGAGTTTGCCATTTCAACCAAGGTTTGTGCTTCCAGCGGTGAAAAACCTACGGGAATGGTACTGCCGCTGAGCTCTGTGCAGTTACCTGGTACCAGACTGTCCGTTCTCCATGTCCAAGTGCTGCCCAAAGTCCCAAACCAATGGGCAGCAGAGCCTTCTATATACTGAGCACCAACTCTACCTCCATTTTGAGGAGGGACTTGTATAATCTTCAAGAAACGAAAGGGTTTGCTTTCCTTTTGTCTTACAGTCTTGGAATATTCGTAGGTTTTAGTTTTCCAAATGTGTTAAATCACCAACCTCATCTGATGCCCGCTTCTTCCTACTCAGCTCTGCGCATCACACTGTGTAAGGACTGAACATGGGGAAAAACAAGGCAGAGTAGGGAGGAAGAAAGAAGGTTTCCAGGAGGAGCAGGGAGCTCGGTACTGAAGGTTCTTTGTGCACATGTCCAGCCCTGGCCTTGTGAACAGGGCAGCTCTGGCAGAGGCACCTTCTCGAGAGACGAAGGATTGCCATTTAAAATGTGTTTTGAGAAGTTTGGGTATAGAATGTTGTTCAAAAAATGAACTGCTGTTCATTCAGCCTTGGAAACCCC
Organism: Phoeniculus purpureus; assembly: GCA_028565055.1. Lineage (NCBI taxonomy): Eukaryota > Metazoa > Chordata > Aves > Bucerotiformes > Phoeniculidae > Phoeniculus > Phoeniculus purpureus. The sequence continues at coordinate 4,206,319 of JAOXOE010000784.1, read as the reverse complement.
ACCGCGTTCCTTTGCTGGAGTGGATTCCCTGCCACATTCGCTGCTATTTAATTGAAAATCAAAGATAGATGATGATGGTTTGTTATTTTTATTTACAGTCATATCCTGTACAGCCACCTAGTGGAAACTACATGATCCAGGGGGTCCACCAGGTCACCATTTCTCCAGGCTACAACCTCACACCTGACCAGATGGGGCAGCTGAGGTCTCTGCCGCAGAGTATGAGCTCATCTGGAGCAGCTCAGCCAGCTCCAGCTGCCTATTTAAGGTATCATTCAGTTGGTTGGTAAGTCACCTTAGAATCAGGGAATCATTTAGGTTGTAAAAAGACTTTTAAATCATGGAGTCCAATCATGAACCTAACTGCAGCACCCACCTCTAAACCCTATCCTTAAGCTCCACATCTCCATGGCTTTGAAACACAGCCAGGGATGGCAATTCAACCTTCTTTGTGATGCTCTTCCTAAGAGGGACATGGCTGTTGGGAGCGATTCCAGAGGAGGCCACAAGGATAATCAGAGGCCTGGAGCACCTCTGTCTGGGGACAGGCTTTGGGAGTTGGGGCTCTTCAGCCTGGAGAGGGCACCAAGGGAACCTTAGAGCAGCTTCCAGTTCCCGAAGGGGCTTCAGGAAAGCTGGAGAGAGAATTTTCCCAAGGTACTCTGGTGCCAGGATAAGGGGGCTGGTTTCAAGCTAAAAGAGAGGAGATTGAGATCTGAGGCAGAAATCCCTCCTTGTGAGAGTGCTGAGGCCCTGGGGGGGCCAACTCGGAGACTGTGGCTGCTCCATCATCCCCAGAAGTGTCCAAGGCCAGGTTGGATGGGGCTGTGGGCAACCTGGTCTGGTGAGAGGTGTCACTGCCCATGGTAGGGGGTTGGCACTGGGTGAGCTCTGAGCTCTCTCCCAACCCAGGCTGGGATTCTGTGGTAATTTTGCCTCTTTGTCTGGAGGTTGGGTGTTGGCAAATTTACAGTGATGCTGTTGGACCATGTTGAAACCACTGGGATGTTACTGGGGCCAAGCAATGATCTTATTTGCAAATCTGCTTATGAGGACAGTCTGTCAGACTGAGACCTGCTCTGTCTGTTCCAGCCCAGGAACCGATCCTGTGTTAAACCAGACATACGTGACCCCAAGCCCCAGCCTCACATCAGCTGCCGGCACAGCTGCCTACCCTCCACAGCAGATGGGGATGTCGGTGGACATGTCGACGTACCAGAACAACACAACCAGCTTGCCTCAAGGACCACCTTACCCCATGGCAGCTCCTGCTCATTCTGTTCTACCCCAGCCAACCAGCTACCACCAGCAACCTCTGCTTTAGGAGCAGCCCAGCTCACCCTTACCAAGCAACGAATACAGGTTGCCTGACCTCGTGATTTCTACGAATCCCTGTGACGGAGAGCAAAATCCATTGATTTCCTTCTTAAATTACCCAACTTAGCACAGAGTCCCCATCCTCATCGGGCTCTGATTGTTGAGCCTTTGCATAATGCTGTTTGAACTAGATTAGCCCTTGGTTTAAAATAGTTTCCCTGTTACTCCCAGCCCTCTCTGTTTCAGCGCTTTCCAGAAGCGCCACTTCCCAAATCTTCAGTGAAAAGATTGTCCAAAAATACTTCCTGGTTTCTGAAAACTTTTGAGGATGCTGAAATCGTCGTTAACTGCGTTGCTCTCGTTCAGCGTTGCCGCCTCTGGTGTCTTCGCTCTCAATCCTTCTTTCCAAGTGGCTTTTGAGAAGCTCCGTGGATTTCTTGCCCGCCGTCTGCCGTAGGGAGCTTTGTGCTGCTGGAAAAGCATTTGCTGGGACAGAGAGGACCATGTTGTTGCAGAATGAGGAGAAATTAGAGGAGGTTTTTTTGTACAGTGCTGCTGGGAACTCTGAGGTGTTGGTGAGGTGCTTGGGAGGAGGCAGGTGGGGGGTTGTTAGGATTCACTTGTGTGCGACAAGTACAAGTCTCCTTTGCCGGAGCAGGCAGAGGGTGCTCCCAGCTGACTCCATGGATCCGAGAGGCTGAGCCAGTCGCTCGCACAGCACCTCTGTTCTTTACCTTGCTGGATGTATTTAGAAGTGAAGGAATGTTCGTGTGAGGGCTCAGGAATGTCAGAACCTTCTAAAGACTGAGAGTCCGCCATGCTCCCTTTCCAGCGGGGAGCCGAGCAGAACAGGAATCGTCTGAATGGGACCAAGGGGTTCTTGCCTCTCTTGGATTTCCTTTCTTTGCCACCACTTCCACCTCCAGAGCTGGAGGAACCCTCAACCCATTGCAATAAGGTGTAGCTAAGGCACAACCTGTGTACTTCACTCTTTGTTTGATCCAAGGAGCGAAGGACAGAGCTTGTTGGGAAGGACAGAGATGCCTTCAGAACAGGTCTTGGAGCTCTGGAAGCCTTTGGTGGCTCAGAAAGGAAACCGAAGAACTTCTTCCCTTGATGCACTTTTCTTTTTACAGGGTGGGGTTTGTAGCAGAGGGGCAGAGGGGCTGGATTATCTTTCAGGAATGTGGGATTTCTTCCTTTTATTGTCTCAACCGCTGGGAAAACATCACTAGTTGCTCACTTTAGCTTATTTATTCCTGTTCTAACACTTCAGTGGAGAAGGAATCATCTCAAAATTGGGAAAATAATGGAAGCGAATCACCGACAAACCTTGCTTGGACATGTGGAGATACCAAACGTCTAAATCAGAGTGTTTGGGGTATGAATGTTCCCTGATTTCTAGGGTTGAGGAATCACTCCCACCCTTCACTCAGCCTCCACTTCTCCTCCGTTTCATTTCATTAATTAAAATCACGACCTCCTTGGTTTGCAGCCTCCCAGCTGCGCAGGAAGGTTTTCAGGACCTGCTCTTTGGGTTTTAGTCTCTTTGCTTTTTTTAATTTTAACTTGTGCAATTGGAAGGAAACTCCTGCCTTTCGTCTTTCCCCTTCCCCTTTGCTTCACAGGAACAACGCCGCGGCACAATCCTCAAGCGTTTGGAGAGCTCGTTCACTTTGTTCTTGCAGAAGAATTATTCATTCCAGTGCTGCTGTTCGAAATCCTTACGATTTGGAGGTGGGGTTGTGTTTCCTTTCTGCTAAGAGTTTGCTCTGTTCTCCGCCGGCGTGCGGTCACGCAAAACCCCATTCGGATTCTCTGCGCTTCTTAGTTACAAGTATTTTTATTAGCCCGGCAGTAGTGTCAGCACGATGGCCAGAGAGGTGTTGGTTTGATGAGGATCAGTTAATGATTCAATATAAATAACAAACAGACTCACTCGCCTGAGGTTTTTCTACGCTTAACGCGTCCTCTTGAAAGGCAGAAGTTTTCTGAACATGGGGTTTTGTGGCTCTGCCCTTCATCCTCCTGTGAGACACAACGTGTAGATAGTGTACGATAATTGAATGACTATGATTCGAGTAGTGTTAATCAGTGGGGTTTGGTGTTAATAGGATCCTGGTGGTGGTGGTTTTCCGCCCCACACCCTGTGATCATATTTATTTTGGAGGCCTGATTGTAACCCAACGCTCTGCCAAAGGATTTATCTGTCAGCCCATTTCTATGCTGGGTTTCTACCTGCTGTTTTATATCAGGAATCGATGGTAGAGAACTTTTTCCTCCCCACTCTCAGCGGGCTAATTCGTGCGACTCTGTAACGAGGATTTTTCTGTAACATTCATTCCGTGAGTGTTGACGATACCAGATTAAACTCCAGTACGAGCTGGCAGCCTGTTCTCTGTGAGTTAGAAGCAGCTGAAAGGCACCGCTGGGGTGGTTGGTGGTGTCACCCTGTTTGTGAGCAGTCATGGTCCGGGATCCAGCTTTGTTTAGGTGTTGAAAAACCCAATTGTTTCTCCAGTACTGTTCTGTGTTGGTTCTTAGGTCTTGTTCATAGGTATTGATGGACTCGTAGAACCGTGGCACTCCTCTGAGGGCTCGTCCTTTACAGAGAGCTGAGCGGGATGAGGCCACAGCTGCAATCTCTTCCTGGAACTGTTTTCTGATAGGAAGATATCTCTTATTTTGGGATGATTTTTATCTATGCATCTTTTCTAAGGAGTAACAGGCACTACTCTTCGCTTACATCCAACACTGTGATGTTATCTGTCAAACGAATGAGTAACTTTATAGGGTTTCTGGCTCTTGCCAGTTCAAATTTTACACAAAACTCTCTCAGACTGTTTGGAATGAGTGAAAATAAATAGCCTAACAAAGGAAATGGAGCTGGGGCAGCTTGTGGACACACCGGAGCTTCCAGCAGACTGTCTGCTGGGCCACTGAGTGACCTGGCCAGCTGGCACCACTGCACTTGGACTTCGGACCAAGGTTCTGCTGCTGTCCCTGTGGGCTTTTGGTCAATGTCTCACTGTTCTTACAGAAAATGATCTCCAGGAGTTTGCAGTGTCGGGAATAGGGGACGTGGGTTATGGGGGTCTCCAGCTGGCCTCTTGTTCGCAAAACGTGTGCATTGCCTTGTCTCAATAAAATGACATTTGTTTAACCAACACGGCTGCAGCTTCTGCTTTGAAGAGAAAGAGAAGGAAAAAACTGCTCCTGCCCTTCTCCTCAGCCTTCCCTGCTTCTTCTTGCTTTCCCACTGTTCCCTCAGCCTCGCACCACATCCTGGGCCACCAGCACAGCTGCCTCCAGCTTGTTCCCATGAAACCAGTGCTCTGGAGACCTTCCTCTCCTAAATGGGTGTTGGCAGGCTCTTCTGACGGGGACCACAAGTGATAAAGGAAGCAAGTGCTGCTCTTTACAGTGGGTTTTGTTGCACACTCCCATTGCCTGTGGCTAATTACAGGCTTTCACAAAGACTCCAGCCACCCAGAAGGAGGCTTCAGGCTCTTCCAAAATAATAAATACCTGTGTGCTAGAGACCTTGCTAACACTGAGCAGACATCAAGAAGCTGTGTTTGACCAGCATGCGACCAGCTCTGCTAATGGTGATTGAGACACGACCCCAGGGTCTTTCATCCTTTATTCACAGCCCTTGTGTGTTCCTGATCCCATACTGCATTGATTTGGGGTCACTTCAGGCTACAAACCTAAATCTTACCAAGCCAATTACTGACTTAGCAGCAAATCCTTGTTTGTTTTGCATTTACAACCTCAACCTGAACGCTACTACCTCTGGCTGAAGTGAGATGACAATAGGATGGGGGTGTGGGCAGGTTCTGAGATGGAGAAGGCAGCCCCAGGCTCGGTCACACTGAGATTAATGTTTGAGGAGAAGTGCCCTTTCCAGTACCAATTTAATGATTAAAGCGAATGTAAAAATAATCTCATTTAGGCTCCAGCATGCGTGACCCACATTCATCTTTGATGAGGGAACCAGGTTGCCTCGTTTCACCCAAGGAATTAAAATATCTGCAGTTGGTGGCTACAGTGAGAGAATGACGAGAGGCTGCTCTGAGGTGCTTTGGACCTTCACCCAGAGGGGTCTGTGAGTGGTGTTCAGAGCTGCTCTCTGGTGTACCAGTGAGATCACTCTGAAGACCCACATGTTCCTCCTCTTATTCAACCCAGTGGGAGGTGTAAAGTGCTTGTAGTTACAGCACAGGAGTGGGAAGCAGGAAATCCAGGTCCTGCTTCCAGCTCGTCCCCACATTTACCACACTGAACAAATCACTTGATCTCCTGATCTTTTTATCAGCAAACCATGGGCATTCCAGCACTTTTCCTGAGAGGAAGTCAATGCTGATCACCACGTGGAAGTGGTGGTGGTACTGCGGTGGATGTGGCTAAGGCAATTTCAGCTTCAGGAGGTTAAGAAATGATTCTACAACTAAACCAGGCTCAGAGGCTGGTGGTGGCCCATAGCATCCCTGTGGGTCATCCTGTCTGATGCAGAGAATCACAGAAAAAACTCTGTACGCTCTTTCAGTCCCAGTTCTTTAAGCTTTTCCCCCCAGCATTGTCAGGTCCAGTAGAGCCCAGACTGGGTTGGAAGAGAGCTCAGAGCTCACCGAGTGCCAACCCCCGCCATAGACAGCGACACCTCTTACCAGACCGGGGTGCTCACAGCCCCATTCAACCTGGCCTTCAACACTGCCAGGGGTGATGGAGCAGCCACTACCTCCCTGAACAACCTGTTCCGGGGCCTCAGCACCCTCACAGGGAGGGATTTCTGTCTCAGATCTCATTTCAATCTCCCCTCTTTTAGCCTGAACCCAGCACCAAAGTCCCTTGGAAAAAAAAAAAGTTCCTCTCCAGCTTTCCTGGAGCCCCTTCAGGGACTGGAAGCTGCTCTAAAGTCCCCCCAGAGCCTTCTCCTCTCCAGGCAGAACAGCCCCAACTCCCTCAGCCTGTCTCCAGAGCAGAGGGGCTCCAGCCCTCTGATCACCCTCGTGGTCTCCCCCTCCCCTGCCCTGCTGGTGACACTTTGCTCCAGCCGAGGACACGGTTGGTTCTGGGGGCAGATCCGGAGCTCAGGGCCAGGGTCAGCGGAGGGTTGGGACAGCTGCGTCAGTGGCTGGACTCGATGCTCTTGAAGGTGTCTCCCAGCCCATCCCACCCCATCACTCCTAACTGCTCACGCTGAGCTTCTCGGTCCTTACGGGTCTCCCCACTCCAGCTCCCACACACGGCTCCCCACCAGCGT
>JAOXOE010000784.1:4160572-4181592 GCA_028565055.1 Phoeniculus purpureus | reverse complement strand
GTCCCATATAACCCCCTAGATCCACCGTATCCCCTGTGTCCCATATAACCCCCTAGATCCACCGTATACCCTGTGTCTCATATAACCTCCTAGATCCACCGTATACCCTGTGTCTCATATAACCCCCTATGTCCACCATATCCCCTGTATTCCCTATATCCCCTATGTCCACTGTATCCCCTGTATTCCCTATATCCCCTATGTCCACCGTATCCCCTGTATTCCCTATATCCCGTACCCCCACCACACACAATGGGCACGTGGAGACCAAACACGGCACCCAGCAGGGACTCGCAGCCTCCACATCTGCCCTGGGAAGGTGCAGAGGCTCCATCTGGCTGTTTGAATGCTGCATTTCTAGCTCCCAGGATCAGACCAACCTTTCGCCCTCCCTGATCTCCCTTCTCCCCGACTTCTGATTTTTGTAGGGTTCAAGGTTCGGTTACTCTGCTGTCCCTGGGGCGTTGTGTTGGTTTAGTCAGAGAAATGACGCTGGTTTTGCCCTCCCCAGCTGCCAGGGCAGGGGAGAAGAGCAGCTGCTGTGGTTTTGCATTTCACACTGACCTGCTCAAGCAGCACAGGGATGAGGAGGTCACAGGAGCCATCAGTCTGCTCACGGCTTTGCGGCCCCGCAGGAGAAAAGAGGATTCGGGTACCTTTCGGGGTCTCCGCGTTTCAAATTGACTCTGTTTCTTACTGGTTTGCCCTGGGATGTGGAGAGCAGCCTCTGTTTATGTTCTTCTTTGGCACAGACGTGTCCTCCGCTGCCTCCCACGTCTGCCAGCCCAGTGCCGGTGTGGAGGGGTCTTGCTTTTGGGAGAACGTGCTGAGAAAATCCCTTGAGGCCCCGAACTGCAGCAGAATCCAGCTACAGATCCCACCTGGAATCTGTTGGAAGCGATGAGCCCCAACAAGACCTTCTGTGGTGCCTCCAAAGGCCTCTCATCTCCTCCGCGGAAGTGCTGCTCTCAAGTAAAGCTCAGCCCCCGCCAGGAGACACCAAACACCAGAAAGTGGGGTTCAGTGAAAGCGGACCTTGCTTCTCAGTTCTCATACTGGGGGAACAAGCTCCTGGCACCGATGCAGGGAGGGCACGGGGCTGGTGATGCAGCAGCTCATGGGAGAGCAATGAAAGCGGGGACCAACCAAGTGATTGGACCCCAGCAAGTCCATCCTTACATTCCAAGCTTTTTTTTTTCCACTTGAAAAGTTTCCCCTAAGTCCCAGAAACTACTCAGAAGGGACCTCAGGGATCATCTGGCCCAACCTTCCTTAGGAACAGCAGTTCTGAAGCACCTGCTTGCCCAGAAAGGCTCCTGGAGCTCCCATAGGGCACCTGAACTTGGTGTTGGCCCAGGGAAATGTGACCCCGAGGCACTGCTTGAGCAGGGGAAGGGCCAGTGCTGTGAGCAAAACCCAAATCCAGCCAAACCTCGTTAGCCCGTGGGCAGGGTGAAGGGCCACGACACTAATTGGAGTGACAGCCTTCGCCGCGGCCGCCTCTGGAGCTGCAATAAATTAGCAGCAGCACAACGAGGAGGTGCTGAGCTCGGCTGCCGTTAACAGGTGCTGGGTCACCCCCACCCCCCTGAAAAACCCCAACGCTGGGTGTGAGTGACCTTCTGACCTGCTCCAGGGACATCTGTCCTCCGGTTGCCATGGGAGGGTTTTGATCTCTCTTTGTGCTGCTTTAAACTACAAGAGGGGAGATTTAGACTGGATTTTAGCAAGAAATTCCTCCCTGGGATGGGCCTGAGGCACTGGAACAGGCTGCCCAGGGAGGCTGTGGCTGCTCCATCCCTGGCAGTGTTCAAAGCCAGCTTGGATGGGGCTCTGGGCAACCTGGTCTGGTGAGAGGTGCCCCTGCCCATGGCAGGGGGTTGGAGCCACACGATCTCTGAGGTCCTTTCCAACCCAAACCATTCTGTGGTTCTGTGAGCATCCAGAGCAGCAGTAGGAACCACAGTGGCGGCCTGTGTCCTCAGATCAACGATGGGGTATGGGGACCCCATCCCACACCCGGGATTGTTCAGTAAGGATGGCAGACAGTGCAGACGGCAGGACGCGGGGCATTGGGATAAGCCAGGGGAGAAAACACGGGGCACCTGCTGCTGCAAAAGCAGGACGGAAACTTGTTTTCCTCCTCAAAGCCTGGGAGAGAGGAGCCCTGCGGCCCGAGCAGCACCAACGGCTGTCACAGGGCTGCATCTGATCCCACCTCCAGCAGCTGCAAATAAACTCCCAGCACTGCCTCAGACCCTGCAGGGCTTTGGGTTAATCAGGTTAATTGGATGAAGGATGGTGTGGGAGTCGGCAACGAGCTCAAGTGCCTGACACCAGGCTGGGTTTGACCCAGCTCCCAGCATCAGGTGGGGTCCTGTCCTTGTCCTTCTCTGCTCCCACCATAAGCAGAGCCGGCTCTGTGCCCCATTTCCCCAGGGACAAAGCGTCCTCAAAGGCCTTTTGTTCCTCCTGGGACAGCAGGGATTTGGGGGCCTTGAAGAGAGCTCTTGGAGCCAGCTGGGTGCAGGCAGGATGCTTTGCCGTGCAGGGGTAGAGGGATGTGAGTGGAGATGGAGGGATGGGTGTTCATGGTGTGGGATGGACGCTCGTGGCTGTGGAGGGAACCTCGTGGGGGTGGAGGGATGATCCTGGGGAGGAAAGTATGCTTGTGGGATGGAAGACTGCTCACAGGGACCGACGAAAGGATGGATGGGACTAGATGATCTTTTGAGTTCACTTCCAGCCCCTAAAGTTCTGTGATGCTGGGATGGATGGTCATGAGTGTGGATGATGCTAATAGGGATGGAAGGGTGGTCCTGATGATGAAGAGAAGCTCCTGAAGAGAGATGGACGCTTCTGGGGCCGGCTGCTCACAGCAAGGAGAGGGAGACCATGTGAGACAGCCCGAGATCTGCCTGCTTCGAGTGAAGATAATGAGCTGGGATGGTGTAAGTAGCCCCGCAGAAGCCAACCGGGTGGCTTACCGGAGGATGTTATGGGAGAAGGCATCTTGTCGATCCTGTGCGAGGTGCTGAGCGCGGGCGATGCCCCACACTGTCCCTTGGGGCAGCTTGGCATGGCCTGGCACGGCTCTTCCAAACCCCAGGGCAGAGACCCCTCGTCCCCCCGGGCAGGGAGAAGCCGGGGCGCAGCTGAGCCCCAGGGCCGGAGGGCTTTGCAGCGCAATGGCGCCCCCGCGTGGAGCCTCGGGCTCAGTCCCGGCTGCAGGGACAAAGCGGTGCCGGCGGCGGAGTGGCCGAGGCTGGGGCACCCACGTGGCCTTGGGGGCCACCACGAAAGCTGGAGAAGCGTGAAATCACCTCAAACCCGGGGTGTGAGGGAGTGACCATTGAGAGCCTCCCCGATGAGCTGATTAAAATTGAGTGGAAAAGGCTAAACTCACCATCTCTGGGTACCCCAGGAGCCGTGCTGGTGCCGGGCGGCGGAGAGAAGACGCTCCTTGCTGGGGTCAGTGCTGTCCCTCTGCCCTGCCCATCTGTCCAGGCCTGGGTGCTCTGTAGCCAGGAGGGACGTTTGGAGCCCTGGTAATCTCCACAAATCCTCTCCCTGTGCCACACCAGGAGGTCCCAGCAGCAACTGGCCCTTCTGAAGACGATGGATTATCTGTGTCCAAGCTGCCACCCGAAGCTGGAGGAAACGGTGCCAGAGAAATTGATCCCGAGTAAAAATTTCTCAATGAGACCCCTTGTCCCGGTCCTCTGGGCCAGTCCTGGGGGACGTCTCTGATGTCCCACTTCACTGAAGCAATTCTGTGAAAGGGCTGTTGCCCCTGCAGCCACGAGATGCCAAGTTGTGCCAGGGAAATACGAGATTGCCTCACACTTGAGAGATTTCTGCATCTCCTTGCCCCACAACTGAGCCAAGTTGGGACCTCCATCTCCCCAGAGTCAAATCCCTGCTCCCGGGAAGCAACAGGAACATGTGGAAAAGCATCATGAGAACAGAGCCAACGGGATGGGGAATTTGGTTAAAAATGAGGCTTTTTGTGTCAGACTGAACGACTGGTGGGCTTTCTGCAGCAGATGCAGGGTGATGTTGGTCCTGCCCAGGGTGGCCCAGCTGATCTCGCCCTGGTAAAGATGAGCAACAAAGCTGGAGGCAACCTGTGCTCCCCAAAAAGACCCTGGCTTTCTGCTGCTTTCTCCAGTAGTTCTTCTCCATCACTGCTGGTGGCTCTTCTCCAGGTCTGGTCTGTGACCTGTAGTTGCTTCTGGAGTCAGAAAAGATGTGGAACTGTGTTAGAGGAGCTGTCTGCAAGTGGGAAATGTAAATCACAGCGCCCAAGGTCTCCTGCTGACCATTCCAGAGGGTGGGTGGCATTTAACCCTAGTTTTGGGGCAAGGTCATCCTGGCCAGCTGAAAGGTCCCGCTCTGCCAGGGATGCCACCCCTTTGAGGCCCGTCTTCTTCAGGGTTTCACTGAATTACCAGTGGGTCTTGTGTAAGGTGGGCTCAGCAGAGCAGAGCCTCTCCAGCGGCGATGCAGGGATCGGCAGCTCCTGCCAGATGCCCGCTCTTGTTAGTCCTTTGCCAGTCCATCTGGCATCAAGAGGGCAGTAAGAATTGGTCTCAAGTTGCACCAGGGGAGGTTTAGGTTGGGCATCGGGAAAACTTCTTGGCTCGGAGCGCTCAGGAGTTGGAACAGGCTGCCGCGGGCAGTGGTGGAGTCGCCATCCCTGGGGGTGCCCAAGAGCCGTGTAGTCAGGGCCAGGGTTTAGTGGGCTGACGGCTGCACTTGCTGATCCCGGAGGTCTTCTCCAATCTGAACGATTCTGCGACTCTCTACTTACCCACCCGGCCAGAGAGGAGATGCCAGTGGGTGAAGCAGAGCACAAGGGTCAGGGCTGGGCCAGGGGCTGCCACCCAGAGCCCCCGGCCCCACATCCTCGTCGGGCACCGACAGCACCCCGATGCCCCGGGACCCTAGAAGGCCCCTTAAACTCCGCTCCCGGCACACGGATCCCCTCCTCACGGGAGGACCTGCCAGCAGAGGGCACTGCGCCCCCACCTTTGCTCCCTGCTCCCACAATGCAGCGAGTCGAGCCGAGGCGAGCCGGGCAGGGGGCTCCGCGCCGCCCCGCACCCGGTGCTGCGGCCGCAGGGACAAGCGCGGAGCCCCCGCCGCCAGGTAAGAGCCCGCCGGCCCCTTTGGGGAGGGGGCTAATGCACTGTGTTGCTTTAATTCCATTCCCTGGATTTGAAAAGGTGTCACTGTTCTAGTGTTTCCCTCCTGACTTCGTTATTCAGGGGAGGTCGGGATCTCTCGATTGATTGTGAATTGCCTTCGCCTCTTCATTCCGTCTCTCGCTTCAGTTCGCGTGTTTATGGGCTCCCCAGTCATGTCGTGCCCAGCCTGGAATTTCTAGTCTCTGTGTAGTTCTCGTCTCTTCTGTCTCTCATTTTCATTCCGTTGCTCTTCTTTTATTTCCAATCCTTTTGTTTCCTTTTTCTTTTTATTTCTTTTCTTTTTCTTTTCGTTTTTCTCTTCCTTGTTTTTACATCGATTCATTAATTTTAACCCTTTCAAATGTATTTTTGAATGTTCTCACGTATTTAATTGGTTTCACTCCAGAATCTCGCTCCCCGCTGGGTCAGGCTGGGGGGTGCCTTGGGGCTCCGCATCTCCCCACTAGAGGGGCCCTCGCAGCTCTTTCCGCTCCCATCCGGGGCTGGTTCTGGTCTCTTCGGGTCTGTAGCGCTGGGCGAGCCCCGGCCGGGCTGGCAGATGCCCTCGTTGGGGTGTTTGGGGTTTCACCAGAACGCCCGAAGTTCAGGGCAACTTGTTGCCGTGCCCGGGGGGCGGCCTTGGCTGCCTCGGGCTGGTGGGAGCAGCTTCGGTCGGGTTGAAGGGGAAACAGCTGCCTGAGCAGCGGGCTAGCGACGTAGGAGGGATGCTCAGCCCCTGCTCGGAGTTGCTTTCGAGTTTTGGGGGCATGGGAGACCTGAGGAAAACAGGCGGCTTTGAAATGGCTTTTGGGCTGTGAGGGAGAGCTCGGGGGTGGCCGCACTGACCCCAAGGAAGGAGAATGGCTTTGGCTTCCCGGAGAGAGGCAGCTGGGGAGAACCAGCGCTGCTGCTGCTTCAGCGCTGCTCCCCTGGTCCTGGGATGTGAGTGAGGAGGGCGTGAGGGGAGCACAAGGGTTTGGAGAAGTCGGGGTGCCGGCTCTCGCCTACTCGCCCTTCACGCGACAGTCCCGGAGGTGCTGGGGACTCCCCGGCACTCTGGCTCTGGGTTTCGGGGCGGTCGGTCGGTTGAGCCCCTCCGCTGTGTGCGGAAGCCCCCAGCCCGAACAGCAGTGAGGAAATTTCTCGGTGCCAGGGAGGGAATTCGGAGCCGGGCTAAAGCAAAGAAACTCGCGTTTCAGCGCGCCGGGCCTGGGTTTCTTTGGTTTCGGGGCACCCTGGGCTCCCTGCGGTCGCAGATGTTTCCGCATCCAGCCTTCGCCTTCGAACGTAGCTGGGCGGCCGAGCGAAAATCTTCGCTCTCTCCCACAGACATCGCTCCCGGCGGGGGCTGCTGCTTCCACTGCCTCCCGCTTGCGCTTCTTTGAGGGGTTTCTCCTTTCAGCTGCTGCAGAGAGGGGTTTTGTGGGGTCTCTTCTCCAGCCCTGTCCCCCAAGACGTAGCTCGGGACCAGTCTGAGAGATGCTGCGGCCGTGGAAAGTGGGAGCAGGGCTGACCTGGCAGAAGCTCTGCGCCACTCGGGACCGTGGCTTCTGCCGAGGGATGCGTGTCGGCTGCACGGCTCGGGAGGTAAAGGATGCTGTGAATGGGGAAACCGTCTCTGCAAGGGGATTAGAAACCCGAAAATGCTGAGGCCTTGCTCTGCCCAACCCCGCTGCTGCGGTCTGGCAGCCGGAGCCCGGATCCAGCCCAGTGACCGCGGGTACGGGCTCTCCAGTGCAGGAACTGAGGGCTGAGAAGGCTTCGGGGCTCGAGATGCCGACATGATTCATTCATGCGGGGCTGTAAATGTTCCCGATTGCCTGCGGGGAGCTCTCGAGCAAGAGCTTTCTCCTTGCTTCCAGAGCCTGTGGGGCCTCAGTGTCGCAGGTGTGCCTGTGAGTGGCAGGGGTGAGGTGTGGGGTGTGAGAGATGAGGTCCCCTAGCACCCGGGGGGTGGCAAAGACCAGAGGTGGCGGGGAGGGCAGTGGGGAGGTGGTAAACAGAAAAGACAGATCCAGATGAAATGGTGTGCGGTGCCCTGGGCTGCTCTTCCAAAACATTGAGTGAGGGGGGCACAGGCCTGCTGCCTCCGTAGCGATGGGCTGGGGGGAGTCTCTGAGACTTAAAATCGGTGGATTTCATGGAAAGTATTCCACCATCTCCCAAGAAAGCAGAGGAAACGTAGGTGCCAACATCTAAAATGCTGCTGCGTGGGGAGAGCAGGAAGATTTTTACCCACTGCCCAGATTCCCGTCCTTTAGTCACCACGTTCCCAGCAGCCAGGGGTGGTTTTCCACCGCCTTTACACTCGCATTTCTCTCCAAGCGGGAAGGAAAGTCAAGGGCGATGGCAGGGAATGGATGGAGAAATCCAGGCGGGTTTTTCGTCAGCAGGACCCTTTTTCCTGTGAGGACGTCCTCTGGCTTCAGTTCCCAGCAGTTGTGGCTGATGCAGGTGGTGCTTTCTTCCCTCCAGGATGGTTCTGACTTCTCCGTACCAGTCTTCACTGGGGAGGGAGGGTGGAAATCATCCCTGTAGGAAAGTTTGACGTCTTGCAGCAGGTGAAGCCAAACAGAGACAGTTGCTTGGGTTTGGCTCCTTTTTCTCTGAGTTTAAGGAGGGTCAAAGTGGAGCTGGAGAAGGGAGGCAGCGCATGTTCCCCTCGTGTCACCAGTTCTGGGGTGTTTTGGGAGAGATAGGTGTGTGTGGGAACAGGCTCTTTCCAGCTGTCCTCCTGCCCAGAAACTCCAACCAGTCATAGCCCCCAAAAACCTGCATGTGCTCAGTGTCGCCAACATCGGTTCTTGTGGCAGCTGTGATTTGTTCACTGGGGATCGCAGAATGGTCAAATCGGACTGGTTTGGATGGGAAGGGACTTTCAGAGCTGGTTATTCCAACGCCCTGCAGTGAGCAGGGACATCTTCACCTACAGCAGGGATCCCACAAAGGGTTTTGTGGTTGTTGGGTGAGGTGCAATCAAAGGTTTTCAATTGTTTCCTCTACCTCTTCTATTTCTGTGGTCTCCCTTGGGAAGGAGAAAAGGGCTTCCAGTCCTACATCAGTGTTTGGCTTGATTACACCTGTAGTTGTGCTCTGGTGGGTCCTGGTAGCAGTGATGACCATCTCACAGGGTGGACAGAGCTGCTGGCTGCTCCCTGCCCAAGAATGGCTCCTTCTGACTCTGCTATTATCTTCCATTTCTTTCCCAAAGGTTCTGGCTTTTCCTAGAGAGGGGGTACTGGGATGTCCAGGAGACAAAAGGGGTGATGATTGGGGCAGAAGGAGGTGGTGGCATCTTGTCCAGCTCTGTGCCACCTCCCTGCCCCTTCTGCGTTCCCCTGGGAAAACTGGAGGGTTTGCCGTGGGCCATGGCTCAGGGATGCTTTTTCCTCCCAGACAAGTCTGATCTTGTCCATTTGTGCTGCAGAAGCTTCAGCGACTTGCCTGGGCCATTTTTTAAAAACAAAACTTCTTTAAAACCTGCTTTTTCCCCAAAAATCATGTTGGTGTCTGGGACTCCCAGCAATCCCAACGGATGGGGGTGACTCTCTTTTTGTTAGTTGTGGCAGTGTTTATCATAGGAGGATGACTTCATTAATTCTTTAAATGACTACAAGATGGTAAGGAGTGTTTGCCCTTTGCTGGGGCTGCTGAGGGATGATCTTTGCATGGGGCTTGGCTGGAGATTGGAGCTATCTCAGCCTGTGGCAGCCCAGAGGTGGGAGTGGAGGGGCTTGTCCGAGAGCTAGGAGCCCTGGCTTGGGCATCCCAGTTTCACACGGGGATTGTTTTCTCCCCAGCCAAACAGCCAGCCTGGCGAGGTGCACGTCCAGCTCTCAGCAGGAGCTGGCAGCAGAGCGATGCTCGCATTTGGTGTGGCCTGGCTGGGAGGTGAAACCATGTTCTGGTGCCAGGCGAAGAGCAGCTCTTTGTTTCTGCAAATGCAGCAGGAGGAGGAATCGTAAAAGGACCAAAAGGAGGCTGAAGGGGTGATGAAAAGGGATTGTGTGGGATGGGTGCAGGTTGTTCAGGCTCTCATCTATCCTGATCCACCTTCAGAGGAACAAACTGATGCCCTTCAGAGCATGCTGCAGACAGCGATGGACTTGTCCTCCTGCCCCTGGGTGGGAATTCCACAGGAGAGGCTCCCCTGGATCAGCTTTGAGCCATCTGCCAGTGCTGACCCCAGCAAAGAGTCAAAGAAACTACGTGGGAATCACTTTGCCTCCTAGACTGGTGTTGGTAGTGTGACACCAAACCTAGCCCCGGGGGCTGGGGCAGGGGAAGTCACACACTGGGCTGCAGGGCAGACGCCAGCACCGTTATTTAGCGGTGTGTGAGGCTAAAGGAACAAGATCATCAGAAGGCTGTTAGAAATCATCCTAAAATGAAGACAGTGGGCGCAAAGTGCTGCTGTGCCTGTGCAGCGCTCTCAGCCTGCTGCATGCGATGGGTTTGTGTCAGCTCCTCGCAGGGATTGTGTTTTGCTGCAGTCCCATCAAACCTTTTGAGATGGTTTCTCAAAACGGTCAAAACAAGCTGTTTCTGGGTGCCTTGAGTGCT
The DNA here is from genome assembly GCA_028565055.1 of Phoeniculus purpureus. Taxonomy (NCBI): domain Eukaryota; kingdom Metazoa; phylum Chordata; class Aves; order Bucerotiformes; family Phoeniculidae; genus Phoeniculus; species Phoeniculus purpureus. The sequence continues at coordinate 4,171,840 of JAOXOE010000784.1, read as the reverse complement.
GTCGGCCTTGCGCTCTGCGGTCCTGTCCCCCAGCTTTTACAAAGTCCTGGCTGTAGCATCAGTTTGTAAATCCAAGCGTGTGCCAGCGTGCCGTTCCCCAAGCCAGGGGATTTGGTAGAGGGTTACTCACAGTGCTAAAAGTGGGAGGAAACAACATACTGGTATTTTACAAGTGGCTCTGTGGAGGAATCCTGTGGGGACACCTGTGCCAGCCTCAATCAGAGGGTTTGGCCCCATCTATCGGTAGTGGGGTCAGGGCCAGCGCTCTGTGCTTCCATCACTTGTGGTGTGTTTTCTTTTACTTGGCTGGCATTGGAGCTGACAACGAGAGAAATCCGGGAGAACAAAAGGAGCCCAAGCAATTCTTTCTGTCCTAGCTTTCATTTCACAGTTCACCTTTCTTTCTGGCTGTAATTTCTGCCAGAGCTTCTGGCTTCCTGGAGAAAGGGTGGGGAAAAAAAGCAAGGAGGCATTTAATAATAGATCAGAGATGAGATGCAGCAGTGAGCCAGCCCTCTCCTACGTCCTCCCTTCCCAGAAAGCTACCGAAGACATTGCAAATCGCCTCGATAAGGGGGAGTGAACACAGTGAGGTGGTGTTAAGTATCGACGAGGTGTTTCTGTTTCATTTAGTGGTTGTACACTGCCACCCTGCTGGAAAAGTCACCCCTCCCCTGAATTTCTGTACTTGATTGACAAATCAGTAGAGATGAACGGGAATGGGGAAAATTCAGGAAGAATCAAGCTGCAGAGGGGATGCGATGGGTATCCTTAGCAGGTGTGGGCAGTGTTTGCTTCTTGGTGATGTTGGTACTGGCTATAGCTGTCCCCAAACCCAAGAGGCTTAACGAGGTGCTGTTTGCTTTCCATCCCAAATAACTTGTGTTTGGTTGAGCAGTGGGGTCTTGGAAGGAAGGGGACCCAGCGGGCTGGCAGAAATGCCACGGTGGAGGGGAGAGGTGAGCTCTGGTGGTGTTAGTCACTGGCCAAGCTGCCTCAGGAAGAGCATTTTTGGCACACCTCAGCCTGGGAGAGCGTTCCGTCGGGGCTTGTGCTTAATGAGACACGACTGCCTTGGGAAGTTGGCTTAGTCCTGGCACTGGGCATTGAGGCCCTCAACCCCAGGCCTGTTCTTGTTTGCTGTAAATCCTCTGGCTCCTTTGGGTCTTGGTTTTGGCGGGGGTTGTTGCTGTAGGCCAGGCAGGAGGGCAGGAGTTGAGATGGCCTTGGCTTCCTCACTAGATGCTTTGGAGATATGGTTCATACAAAGCTGCTTTCCCCTTGAATCATCCCAAAGGTTTCCACAGCCAGAGTGGACAACCTGTGTTTCAGTTGCGTGGGCTCAAGCGAGCCAGGCTGGGAGAGTGTGCCACGAGAAAGCTCTTGTTCTTGCACCATGTCTCTGCTGGAGCAGAGGAGAGGACCTTTGTCTGACCCACACTGTGGTCCTGTTTGTGCTTGGGTCTGGTATGTGGGGCTGTGAACATTCACCAAGGGCTGCCAGAGCACAAGATGAGGCCAAAGCTGTCCATCTGATGGAGAGTGCCACCCTCACGTGTGATCAGCATCCTCTAGGTGCTTATTTGTCTTCTTTGTCACCTCCTTGGTCCCAGCTCTGCAGTTTTAGAGTTGGGGCAGTGTCTGTCTTGTTACCTGCTGGGCTTCTGCTGCTCTTGTTGTTTATTCCCCAAAAGGAAGAAAATCAGATGTGCCAGAGGTTAAACTTAAAAAGAACCCAAAATAACATCAGACTTTGGAAACAAGCCCTTGGAGGCAGAATGAGCCTCAACAAGAGAACGTTTGTCTTCCACCTTTTCCTGAGGCTGGCTGATTGTACAGTGCAGGGAGCAGATGGGGCAAGGTTTGCTGTCCTCTGTTTTCAAGAATACATTCCCAAAGCGGAGCGGCTGGGATTTCCTTTCAAGTTGCTTAGCCAGGTTAGGGTGGAGACCACCAGCTGAAACCCTTTGTCATGGTGGATGTGGGATGGAGGCAGGAATGCACTTATTCATTTACCCATTTTTACCAGAGAGGCCCTGAGGCACAGCTCTCCTCTCTGCCAAATCCTTTTTCCTGGCACCAACAAGATGAGCAGTGAAGATACGTGATTGAGTCAGCAATGCAGATGCCATCAGATCTCTGCTTCATTCCAGCGTGTGAATCAGAGCCGTGTCAGAGCCTCACATCCCGCCTCTGCCGATCGGAGTGAGGTTAATTCTGAGGAAACAAAGCAGGGTGAAATCCCATTATCCCACGAGCACCTCTAACCCTCTGGCAGCAGCACTGCTTGTTTTATTGCAAGTCTTGCACTAGCACATGGAGCTGTATTTATTTATTTATTCTGCAGCCTGCAGTGTGGAGCCAGAAGATGGTGCTTTCTTTTGATATGAGGGGAGTGGAACATCTCCCTGATGAGGAAAGGCTGAGAGAGCTGGGTCTCTTCAGCTTGGAGAAAAGGAGACTTCATGTTTATAAATATGTGAAGGTGGTGTCAGGAGGATGGAGCCAGGCTCTGCTCAGGGGCACCCAATGATAGGATGAGGGGCAATGGGTGTGAGCTGGAACAGAGGAGGTTCCACATCAATATGAGAAGGACCTTCTCCCTGGTGAGGGTGACGGAGCCCTGGAAGGGGCTGCCCATGGGGGTTGCAGTCTCTCCTTTTCTGGAGATATTGAAAACCCGCCTGGACATGTTCCTGTGCGACTGGATCTAGGGGATCCTGTTCCGGCAAGGAGAATGGACTGGATGATCTTTTGAGGTCCCTTCCAATCCCTCCTGTTCTATGATATTTGCAGAAGTGACAGAGCATGCCCGTGTGCACGCACAAGTATCTGTGAATACATGCAACAGTTTTCTGGAGCACCTGCCATTGGTGTGAGTCCCTGTTAGACCAGTAAGAGCAGGGCAAGCCACTAGTCTGGGTACTGGCTGCTGGCTCTCCAGGTTTTCCCTATGGATGGTATTTTGGGAGAGGAAGGGGGAATTGGCTTCACTAGATTTTTCCAACCATACATTTACCTCCCGAACCAGCTTAATTTCCAGACTCAAAACCTTTCCTGTTGGGTTTGCTGTGAAAATGCTTCACTTTGAACATTCACTGTGAAAATGATTTGCTGAAGTGAAACCCTTTATCCTCAGATGTTTTCTGCTTCTCCTTTGCAAGTCTTTTCTATCCTCAACTGCTGGTTTTGAAGGCACCGATTGCAGCTTGGTGGCAGCGTTTCCTCCTATTGTTCTGTGGGGGCAGCTCCTGGCTCCTCCACGAGGGTCATGTGCGGCCACTGCCTTTTGCATCAGCTGCCTCCTTTCTCCTGGTCCCAGGGGACCATCTGTGTCCTGTTCCTGCTGCAGTCTTGCTTCTGGACCCGGCCCAGGCAGCCTTGGTGGGAGGGAAGTAGATGTATAGTGCTGTGGTTTGTATGCCCTACACCAGCTAGAACAGTCACATTTTGCAAAGATCTGGCTCTGTTGTCCCCAAAGGACAGCGAGGAGTTGTTTGAAAGACAGCGGTGCTACTGTGGTAGTAGCGGAGGCAGAGAAGGACCATTTTCACCCAGATTCCGGTTCTGAGGGAGGCTGTTTGTTCCTTGGGATTTTTCTGCACTGGAGGCTACAGAAGTTGAGGGAATGACAAACATTTCTGTGATTTCTCCATCTGTAGATTTGGGGGGGAAACTGGTTCAAATCCACCACCCTGAGTTCCATCATAAATCTTGCTGCAGAAATACAGAGCCTAGACATTAATAATTAGGAGCTTGTGCAATAAAGGACTGGAATATTTCACACATGACACAATATCTTTCCTTCCAGCCGATGCTGGGCAGAGATCTGTGTGAAAGTTCTGTGCAGCCACATTGGAGAAGTTTCTGCTGCCCTTCGTGTCTTTCAAAGGAGAAGAAACTGGGGAGGAAAAATCGGTTTGCATCCCAAAATTGTTAAGGCTCATGCATTGGCGATTTAAGGTGCCTCCCCTTGTTGTGGAAGTGTTTGTGTGTGCTGAAAGAGAACAATGCCAATTCATAGTTACCCTTGCCCTGCTTCCCAGGTCTTCAGATCATTCACATTCAGCCCAGCTGCCTCTTATCAAAACCAAAAATGTCTTCTGGACTGACCAAATAGTGAGACATGTGAGTCCTTAGGGTCCATGTCGCTGAGGTTTAAAGGCTGGATGATATGAGTGTTGGGCTGTGAGCTGGCAAACATGACTTCACAGCTGCTTGTCCCTGCACCAGCACGGGTGTGTTTTGAGTGTAGGTATTTCCTAGCCACAAAGCTGAGTGCTGACTGGCTCTTACTTGAATATTCTTCAGCTTTTCTTTGGATGCAGTTAGAAGTAATTGGAGGGCTGGTAGTATTTTGAGCAACGATATCCACCTAGGGAATTATGACCTTGGATTTATTCAGTCAAATAATATCAAGATTAAGAGTGAAAATAGCTGAGCTTGTCTGTCACATGGAATTGTGTTGCAGCCTGCACTCAAATTCATCACCTGACATCAGACGACTCTGGCAGGGTATTCTTCATTTATCAGCAAGAGGCATCACAGCGAGATCATTTAACTGTCATTTATCAATTTACTAGGGTACTCAATTAAGTGGGGGCTGGAGAAAGGATGGAGAGAGTGATTCTGCCTGCTGTAATGAATCTTGGGCCACCTGAGGATTTTTTTTGCTTGTTACTCTGTTGTGTTTCATGTTCACAGAATCACAGAACATTAGGGATTGGAAGGGACCTTGAAAGATCATCTAGTCCAATCCCCCTGCCACAGTAGGATCCCGTAGGTCAAGTTGCACAGGAACACATCCAGGCGGGTTTTAAACATCTCCAGAGAGAGAGAGACTCCACAAGAAGGAAGCACTTACCCTCACATCTGCTTGAATCAGACAACAGGGACCCAGGAAAATATTCCTCAGTGCTTCTCCTAAAGCCTTGACTCCTGATTTTCACCAGCTCTAGACTAGGGAGAAAAATTCCAGCCCTGTTCTGAGCAATGGCAAAACTCACCAGTGTCAACTCCTAATGATCTCTCTACAGTTTCAAAGAAAAAAAAAACAAAAAGGGAAGAGGGGAGGAAGGAAAGTCACAACCAAGAGTAAAGCAGCCACAGGCTGGAAGTCAAGTGCTCTTTCAGTGCATGCTGGGATCCCTAAAATCTAAGGCAAACTTCTTAATTAGTCTCTTCTGCAGCATGTAGGCAACAAACCCTGTCTTAAGGCAGCTCTTGGGTTTTATTTGCTTGTTTGTCTGTTTGTTTCTGAGCAGCCAAAGCAAACTTCTCCAGGGACCTGTTGGATTCCTCTCTGCAGTCAGGGCTGGAATATTGATCCTGGAGAAGAGACGTGTGTACGGTATGTGTGTGTGAGGACGTGCAGGCTTGTAGGGAAGCTGGAGAGATGAGACGGGCTTGGAATTCACACAACGACCCCATCCCCTCCCCACAGCACATCCTCTCCTTCTCTGCCCTAGTCCAAGCTCCGGGAAGCTCATGCACTGCCACGGCTTCAAAACCCTGCTGTAATTTCCTGCCTAATAGAAGACATATTGACAAAAGTTGACATTAAGCGGAACTAATTACGCTGTAACCGCTAAATAACTAAGAAATAACTGCCCTGTAATTTATGGTGCAGCACGGGCTCTGTGCGGCAACTTTCAGAGCGGTGTCACCTGCGCGGAACTCACCGGTGCACGCGCTGCACAGCTTTCCCCCTGCCAGTAGGATCCACTCGATGGGAAATTGCCACCTCTGCAAACACATGCAGTCGTGACCAGAGCACAAAGCCAGACGGGCTCCTCAAACCCAGCACAAAGCCAGATGGGCTCCTCAAACCCACTGCGGTCCTGCTCCAGAACAAGAGGATAACTGGCTGCTATGATGCTCTACCCACACCGTAACATTTATTTCTGGTTTTCATTGAAAATCTTAATCCCATCTGAGATGTCCTCCCTCCCTTCAAGGGGGATGTGGGAGTCCGTGTGACACCCTGCATCCCTGCGCTGGTGGATGTTTGTTAGTTTAGAAAAAAGGCAACCTAGAAATACAAAACATGAGAGGAAAAGGGAAAAGGAAAGAGGGGGAAAAGGAAAGAGGGGGAAAAGGAAAGAGGGGGAAAAGGAAAGAGGGGGAAAAGGAAAGAGAGGGAAAAGGAAAGAGAGGGAAAAGGAAAGATGTTTCGGTTGGACAGTAGGAAAAACTTCTTCCTCCCAATCAGGTCTTGAAACAGGCTGCTGTAGAGACCTGTGGGACATAAAAAGGCTCGTGGCCAGTCAGGGTCACTACCTGTTGGAACTGTGGCAACCAGCCCCTTTCTTCTGCTGAAATAATCTGTGGAATGAGGCATCAAGCTTAGAGCTGGGAGCAGGGGAACGCATTCTCACAAGGAGCTGGGGCACGCCGACGGACAGGGGGAGTCTCTGCCATACATCACTGTCACACAGCAATATCTGCCTCCATTGCACAAGATCTGTCGGAATGTGCCTTGTTCCGTCTGATGGAGCTCAGGATTTCTTAGGGCTCATCATCAAAGTTGATGAGAAAACAGGCATTGCGTCTCCAGAGAAATCTAGCAACTAAACATCTGTTTATGTCTCAGATAGGACCAAATCAGAAAATATGGGGTTTTGAAACACTTCTCTGCAGAAGTTTTGCCACCATCTACTGAAATGCTTCATTTTGATCTTATTGAAACGCGGTTTAGTGCCGCAATACCGAGCGGTGTAAAGATATGTAACAGAATAAAATTAAGATTCTAATATAGAAGTGAAAACAAGTGGGAAATGGAGCAGGAAACAGCTGAAATAATAAAAAATTTAAAATCCATTTTGATTTCAAATTGATTCAATATTTTGCCTTTGAAATGTCATTGGAATTAGACTACTCCGCTCAAGCATCCACATTTCTACCTATTACCTAAAGAACTGCCTTTTCCCGGGGGGGAAATGTTCCACAGACCACAATTTGCAGTCAAATGCAAAGCACCAAAGTTTTAGATTGGAAACTCCTCGCTGCAGAAGTCAGTGCTCTGGTCGTACAGCACTGAGCACAGCAGGGCAGGTCTCCAGACGCTGCCTCACCAGAAACCACAAACAGAGCTGTTGGTCAGGGCTACTGCTGCTGAGCCCCAGAGGGTGTTATATTGTGCATAAGGCAAATGGAAAATCTGCAGGCAACGAGTGATGGGAGAGAGGAAAATATCAGCCTGTGTTGGAGATGGGAAGGAAGACAGAGGAAAGAAAGTGAAATTGCAGAGATATTTGGGGAGAAAGAGAGGTGCAGCTGGGTACCTGCTTCTGCCCAACCAGTTCCACCTCCATTATCATGCACCAGAACAATCCATCCTTCCTTTTTCCAGAAAGTGTAATAATGTTCCACGGGTGAAGGAGTTATCTTGGCTTTTCTCTTTTGCAGCAAAGCTAACACTCGGTACAAGAAATAAAGGTTATCTTGAAAAATAGATGCTGCAACTCGCATACAGAGGAGCCCTTTCCTGTGACAGGGAGACTTTTCTGAAGGGGGCTGTTAGGTTTTGTGCTTGGAAGAGGGAGAAGAAAATGGAATTGAACGCCTAGTCCCCCTGCCAAGGTTTCCAAATTGACTGTTCAACAGAACCCGTGAGACTCTCTACAGTGCCATGAACAGGTTAGTAATAGGGAGATGGTGAGGATGGGGACGAAGAGGAAGCTGCACTGCAGCCACACCAGGGATTGGAGCAAAATGCACCTTGCAACAAGGCCAGGGATGTTCAGAGGGGCAAAGACCCTGTGTAGGATCCCAAATGCACAATAAAGGGAAGGAAAAGACCAGCCTCCTGTGCGTGGTACGTAACAAGCCCCGGGTGCCCGTCTGTGTGCAGCTGTGCTGTGCATCAGCCCTGGGCAGCTGCAGAACCAGTGCCTCCTACACCTCCTGCTGCTCCCTGCCCATGGCATCCAGCTCAGGGGGCTGTGCTGTGATGGCAGAAGGCTTTCAGCTGTTGCTGTTCCCAAAACAACCACAGAAGTTCATTTTGGTAGGTAGACATTTCTTAACACAAACCTTCCAAGGATCTCGGAAGAGAAATCAGCCCAGTTCAATGGCTAAACCAAAGGTCTGGCTGCAGACTGTAATGAAAGACCCGCTTGAACTGATACACTTTGCTTTGTGCTCCGAAGCTCATTAAACAATGTGCTAAGCTGTGCACAGTGATCTACAGATCACTGCTCTGGGATTTTGCTTTGTAGGTGTTGCTGTGCTGGTGAGGAGTGAAGAGGACAGACAGCTGCCGGGCAGCTCCACCAGGGATCTCACAGGCTTGGTTAACATTCAGAGGGAACAGGTGTGGGTGTGTGGGTACCACAGCTCCTTGCAACAGCAGCCTCTGTCTTTTAAGTTCTTAGATACCTATGAAACCCCTCACGGAAGGGATGCATTTATTTTCCTAGCAGTTCCTGTCATTGCAATCAGCGCTTAGGTGAAATATGGATCTTCACTTCCACCGAGTGTTGTTTTATTTTTGAGTAACTGACAATAATTCTGCAAAGCCCCAGAAGTTAGTCTGTCTTTACATCAAGTTGTTGGAAGTTTCTGAATAGCTCTAATGTTTACTAAAACCCTTCAAGTGTTGACACAGCACGGAGTGATATCACACACCTTGGGCTCAGTCATGCAGTTTTGTCAGTCAAATACTGTCTTGATTTGAAGGCGCTGGGAACCAGTGTGGATGTCAGGGAAATGCTGCCATTTCTGGACTAGTAAATGGGGCTCTTTGAAAGTCTTTTTCCACCCCTCTGAGAATCCCTTCCCATTGTCTGCAGTGAGCCGCAGTTCAAAGACTGTCAGAGCACGTAAACATGACACAGTAACTGAGAACATCAAAGAGCATTATGTTTCCCATACATAAAGAGTGACAGGCTGCCTAACTCTTTCTATTAAAAATTCAGACAAAAACAATTCAAGAAAAATCAAAGCGAAGTCTCCAAGAAAGAGTCAGATGTCACACATTTCTGTTACACTCTTATCTTTTTTGCCTTGCAAAGTGGCCTTTAAATTCTGCTCCTAAAAATATATAGAAAACCTAATTTGCAGCAGTTATGTTGCTCTCTGTAAAAGAAGGGGATCACAGGATCACTGAATGGTTGTGGTTGGAAGGCACCTCTGAAGATCACCTAGTCCAGCCCAGATCCAGAGCAGGATCTCCTAGAGCAGATCCCTCAGGAACATCTAGACAAGTTTGAATATCTCCAGAGCAGGAGATTCCACAGAACTACAGAACATTAGGGATTGGAAGGGACCTGCAAAGATCATCCAGTCCAACCCCCCTGCCAGAGCAGGATCACCTACACCAAATCGCACAAGAGCATATCCAGGTGGGTTTTAAATGTTTCCAAAGAAGAAGACTCCACATCCCCCCTTGGCAGCCTGTTCCAGTGCTCTGTCACCCTCACCATGAAGTTCCTTCTGATACTTATATGGAACCTCTTATGTTCCAGCTCACACCCTATCACTAGATAACATTGAGAAGAGCCTGGCTCCATCCTCCTGACACCCATTCTTCCACAACCCCTCTGGGCACCCTTGGCCAGGGCTCTGTCACCCTCACTGTAAAAATGTTCCTCCTTCTGTTCACATTGAATTTCATGTGTTCCAGTTTGTGCCCAGTGCCCTTTGCCTTGTCGCTGGGAACAACTGAGGAGAGTCTGGTGCCATCCTCCTGACACTCAGCCTTTAGATATTGATGTTGTCTGGAAAAATATCTAAGAAGGGTAATGTCTGGAGAGTCAGATTCTTGACTGGAAACTTCTGCTTCCTCATAGGTTGGAAGGAATCTCTGGAGACAGCAAAGCCCATCACCACCCCCAACACCCACGTTTAGGGACCTTAAAGCTGGTTCGATCTGGTGTTCTAAAGAGATGATTTGGGAAGTACGAAAAAGAAAGGAAGGGGTGTAAGGTCAGAAAACGTGAGAGCCTTTGTTTGGAAGAATAACAGAATAATGATGTGAAAACCACAGGAAGAAAATCTGTTGGTGGCAGGTAGATGGATGTTCAAAGCACAGAGGCAGAAAGGACCCAGATGATTCTCTGCCTTAGCATCAGTGGGGCACCCTGCAAAAGTGATGAAAACATCAATGGAAACACTTCCTTTCAAATAACTGCAAATCTTGGTGAATTGGGATCAAATTTAGTGAGGAGTTCTGGACCAAAAGGAAGTAAAAAGGGAGCAGAAGGGATTTTGGAAATCTTTAAACATTTCCAAACTTTGTTAAAAGATCTTTTTGAAAACTCTTCTCTAAGCTTTTTGTGGTTCCACATCAGCATTTTCATTTTAAAAACCAGTTTAAAGGGAAAATAGGTGAAGAGGTTAAATGATTTTGAGTGCTTAATTCCTCAAGCAAACGTAGAGCTCCAGATTAAACAGGGGCTTGGACTTTGCTTGCAATTGTTTCTTTTCCTTTCATTCTCCTTTCAAACATCTTTTCAAACCCTAAATTATTTGAAGTAGATTTTACCCTGTACCATTTATTTTTTAAAATATATTTGAAAAAGAAGCTAAAACAGAAGTTCTGGAGTTCTTAGCTCCAGTCGCTGATAGCTCCTGGGAAAATATCTGGGACTACCCAGTGTTTGTACAAGACTTGAAAGGGCTTCGATAAGGAACCGTTACCCAAATGGCCAGGGGGACCGGGTAAGGCTCATGGACAAACTCTTAACGCCAGCTTCCACGTGGGGCACTGCGACCGGTTCACCCTATGCCTCAATTTTCTACCTTCTCTGCACATCCTCCCCTCTCAACCTCCTAAAAGCCATCGCAGGTTTTAGTACCACCTCATGCCTCTTTAGCAAAGGAATGAAGTGAAGCCCCAGGTAGCATTTCTGCGCTCAAAACGACTACCTGGTGATGGTCTCCAGCTTTCTCCTTTTGCAGCTTGGACCATTCCCAACAAATCCAGCTGCAGCAGCTTTTTCAGAGATGCCTGAGTTTGCTCCATCCTTCGGGTCCTCTAAGCTGTGCCTAGAAACCCAAGGCCTTTAGAGACCAACAGCAGGAGCAACCAAAGCTCGTGCACAGAACACACCCAGCTAATCCAAAGCAGCAGCAACTGGCCTGTGGATTTGACTTGATTTGATTCTTTTTTTGTTCTTCTGTGGGTGGTGTTCTTCTCTCTGTTCCTATTTACAAGCTAGGGGTTATTTGAAGTGGGTTATTTATTTATTTATGTGCTTCTAATCATCACAGGAACCAAACGGCAACCTTCAAGAAAACGTGTTTGTGAAGGAGGGGGCAACAAAT
>JAOXOE010000784.1:4148103-4160472 GCA_028565055.1 Phoeniculus purpureus | reverse complement strand
CATCACTAATTCTTAACTAAATTAATTTCTCTCTGGTCTCAGGAACTCATGTAAAATGTATAGGCTGTTGGTTAATTTTCCTGTAGTGCCAGCAGCACGGTGCACATCGGAAGGAAGAGATGAGAAGACAGAATAGAGGGAAAAGAGAGACAGAACACGAGGGCAGCAGCACCAGCCAGGCTGACACGGGTCCGTATGTGAAATGACCTTGCCCGTGTACCAACCTCACACACAACACGCCGGGAAGGCAGCAGGATGGGTGGATTTGGACCGGCGCCCGCTCACTGCCTCTCCCCAGCTACTTAAAATTCCAGCGATGTCCCCAGCTCTCTGTACAAGGCTGCCCTTTCAACACCAACACAATGATTTCTCTTACATAACCCAACAGGCAATTTAGCAGGTTCACAACCCAAAATAGGAGGAGAATTAGTTTTGCAGTAACACACCTTCTTTGCCCTCTTCCCAACCTCCTCTACCATCTTTCTTTAATCTTGGTTGGGTTCTGGGGTGCCTTCATGGAGAATCTGTGCTTTTCCCATCCCCTTGGCAGGACCAGGCAGGACGAGGGGCCATGGTCTAAGGTGGCTGGAAAAAACCAGGGAGGTATCTCCAAGTGTCTTATTTGAGGTTGAGAGAGTAGGGTCCCCACTGATGCTTTTCAATAGCAGGGTCATTTTTATCAACACTCACTAAAGTCTCCTCTGGAATTAGGGATTTGCAGCTCTCAGGAGCTTTTCTGGCTTTGACAAATGCTGCTCTACTGCTGGATCCACCAGCTGTGCAGGGAGAGCAGCAGAGCTGCTGGATCACCAGCCAGGATGGTGTGATATCTGTGTATCTTTCCTGCACCTTAGGGTGTCAGAAACACCTTCAGAAACAGAGGGTTTCAAGGCTGCTGCTATAACCCACCTGGATATGTTCTTGTGCAACTTGGTCTAGGTGATCCTGCTCTGGCAGGGGGATTAGACTAGATGACCTTTCGAGGTCCCTTCTGGTCCCTAATGATTGTACAATTCTATGATTCTATAACCACAAACACCTCCTGCCTTAGCTAAGGTTAGTGTTGTCCCCAGCAACACTGACCAGCTGAATAAAACAACAACAGCTGCAGGAATCACCTGGATTTCAACTTCATCCCAAACCTACCAGCTCTCACAGAAGCCTAAAGCACCTGGTTCTTCATTTTTAAGACATAAGCTGGCAACAGTGCAAAAATTCCCATCTATATTAGGATGCATCTTGGAAAAAAAGGCCCCTAGCCTTGATTTAGAGAACTCAGCAGCCCACCACTTCCCTCGTCAGTTGTCCCAACACTCCAAGAGCGTATGACTGACTTCTTGCTAAGCAAACACATGATTTACTTTTTCTTTTCTTTTTTTTTCCTTTTTTATTTTACCTCTCCTTTTAGGTTTCACTTCAGCTACCAGCTCAGGACACCCACTGGGACAGGAATAGCCCGAATTTCTCATCAGATCCCAGTCTCCCATTTCCTTACCAGTTATAAAACAGGTCTGCAGCGCTCATCCTGCAGGTGCACTGGAAATGATCAACCCAGCAAAAAGGGAAAGAAGGAAGTCCCAGGTAACTACAGACCAGTCAGCCTCACCCCACCCCTGGAGGGGTGATGGAACAGCTCATTCTGGAGGTCATCTCTAACCCCATGGAAGAAAATAAGGTTATCACATGTAGCCAACATGGGTTTACTAAGGGAAAATCTTGCTTGACTAAACTGATACCATTCTACAAAGGCACGATTAAGGGACTTGAGACTCTCTCCTGCGAGGAAATGCTGAGAGAACTAGGGCTGTTTAGTCTGGAGAAGAGAAGGCTGAGAGAGATCTTGAATGTCTGTGAATATCTGAGGAATGGGTGTCAAGAGGAAGGGGTCAGTCTCTTTTCAATGGTGCCCACTAACAGGACAATGAATAATGGGGATAGGCTAAAACATAGGAAGTTCCACCTCAGCACACTCTTTTCTAAGGAGAAACCTCCTTACTGTGAGGGTAACAGAGCCCAGGAACAGGCTGCCCAGAGAGACTGTGGAGCCTCCTGTTCTGGAGGCATTCAAAGCCAGCCTGGATGCAGCCCTGTGTAACCTGACACAAGGGATCCTGCTCTGGTGGGGGGGTTGGACTAGACAATCTCTAGAGGTCCCTTACAAGTCCTAACATTTTATGAACAGAAGATGGAGTTTAGATTGGGTTAAATTAATATAGAGAATAGATTAGTTTTTAGAAATCAGCCCCTGTACCCCACTGGATTTCACACCTACTTCTAGCAAGTGACTTTATCATTAGACAAAAAGAAGGAATGTCCCTGCCTGGGGTTTAGTCTGTGGCTCCCTCCACTCTCTCCTGCCAGGAGATGTGTGTAGTCATCCTCACAGCTTCCCACAGAGGGGAGGAAGAGCTTCCCTGCCAGCCAGGGGCAATTTCTTCCCTCCACAGCTATGCAGAGCAATGCTGTGCTTCATAAACACACTTCAAAGATGCCACGCTATTAAAAATACATGGACATCATGTGGATCTAAGCTAAGTACATATGGCCTTTGATTGCTTGGCATTTCCAATTCATACAGGGACATTACTGCAATGCATTATTGATGATCAGGAGCATTTCACTGTCTCAAACTAAGGACACCTCTTCCCCTTTCTCCCTTTCTCATATGCAGCACCCTTCGCTCAGAGACTGAGCAGTTTAATTAAGCCGTGATTAACTGTACACACAATTCTGACTGTCACTGATTTAGGTCTGGAGATGCTACCACTGCGAGTTGAGTGCTGCATTGCCACAGAGCACTGTCAGAGGGGAGCCCTGCTCACAGTGATGGTTCCCCACCCGCCCCAGGACTCCCAGCTGCTCTCCTCATGTGCCAGGGCACATCTGTCCAGCTGTGTTTGGCTGGCGGGTGCCACAGCACAGCCAGAGCCACTTGCCAGATCGACAAACGCAGATGGATGCTCCACAGGGGAGAGCAGGGATGAGGCACAGAGCAAATGGAAAGGGAGGAAGGGGAAGTGATTCCTTAGCTTGAAAGGAGTCTGCAGGGCTGGGCTATGGGAAAAACCCTGCGTGGTGCAGCCCCATGTCTGCAGGGCATTGGCACTCACACCTCTGGGAGCTTCCTGGCTCAATGCCCTGCAGACACATTGTGCTGGACCATTTCATCTGGGTGCTGGTGCTCGCTTAAACTGTATTTCTTTAGCATAAAGGCTGTATTTGGTGATCCTTGGGCACCTTTCCAATCTGGTCTACTGTGACACTGTGATATCACACACTGGGCACTGCTGCACTCTTTCACACCAGACACCTTGAGTATTCCTGGCCAAACTCACATCCTGCTCTGGTAGGGGTGTTGGACTCAATCTTCAGAGGTCCCTTCTAACCCCTAACTTTCAGCGATTCTGTGATCCTTCCTCTGTACTCAAGTTCAGTCGTGTTCTCTGGTCTCTTCATAGACATCCTGGCCACTCAACACTTTCCTCATTCCCAGCCAAAGCACAGTTTAACCCTTTGCGTGTCTGACCCATCACCATGTGCATCCCTGGCTGCTTTGGACACGTTCCACACAAGAAAGCTGCTGTCTCTCTGGCTCTTGTCATACTAGCAGCTCCTCACTCTGATTCCATCTCCCTCCTCCTTTTATTCTTCTTAAAAGGAATTCTCCAGAAGCAAGAATTTGGGAGGAGGAGAAGAAGATTTGGGAAGAAAAAAGCAGAATCATTACAGCTGAGAAACAGCTCTTGAAACTTATTAGCTCATGACTCATCTCTCTGAAAGGAGCTAATACCTTAATTTCATATTTCTCTGCTCAAATGGAGACCAAAGCATAAACTGAAATGAAACTTTACACTAATGGTTTCTTAATTACACCCATCTAAAAGCAATTACCTGAGGTTTAACAGATACAAAGTGACGCGGCCACTAGCAGGGAATTGTGCGGCAGGGTTGCCTGGGAGGAGGTGGGCAGTGGGGAGGTGTCACAGCGAGGTACCACAGCCAGGCTGCCTCTGCTTCCCCATCACCACTTGCTCTTGCTATACACCAGTGCTGCAAAGCAGCTGAGCAGAGTTCTCCTGTAGCCCCTGATGACCGTGTGCACAACACCAGCCAGGTATCCACAGAGAGGGATATTCTGCAGGAACCCACTTGCTTTTACAGCACTGGAATAGGAATTTATCATTGAATCATTGGGCTCGAAGGCATCTCCAAAGGACATCTATTCCAACTCCCTACAACAAGCAGAGACATCTCTAACCAGACCAGACTGCCCAGAGTCCCATCCAACCTGGCCTTGAATGGCTCCAGGGATGGGGTCTCCACCACCTCTCTAGGCAGCCTGTTCCAGGGATCCCCCACTGTCAGATTTAAGAACTTTTTCCTCCTGTCCAGCCTCAATCTGCCCTTTTCCAGCTTCAAATCATAACCCCTCATCCTATTGTTCCCTGCCCTTGTGAATGGTCTTCCTCAGCCTTCTGACAGCCCCTTTCAGGGATTGGAAGGTCACTAGAAGGTCCCTCTGGAGTCTTCTCCTCTTGAGGCTGAACAACTCCAATTCCCTCAGCCTGTCCCCACAGCAGAGGGGCTACAGCCCTCTGAGCATTTTTGTGGCCTCCTCTAGACCTGCTCTAACAGGTCCTCATTCTTCTTGTGTTGGGGGCTCCAGAACTGGATACAGGAGTCCAGGTGAGGTCTCACCAGGGCAGAATTCCCTCTCTCCATCTGCTGTCCACACTTATTTTGATGCAGCCCAGAATGCAGTTGGCCTCTGGGCTGCAGTTGCACGTTGATGCTCATGTCCAGCTTTTCACCCACTAGTACCCCCTGATCTTTTCCTATCGTAAAACTCCAGCACAGAGGACCTGGCAAACACAGTGGGAGACAGAATAAGGAAAAGGGCAAGTCTCTAAGAAACCAGACCTCCTGCATCCTGACTGCTGCCTGATAACCCTTCTTGCTGCCACTTGCACACCTCCGGGAGCGGAACCATTCTTAGCAGTCTCACAGCACACTTTAAGGACTTCTCAATACGTATTGAGGGTTTTGAGATTAACCACACAACATCACCGCAGGAGATCAAGGTGGTGGCACTGCTGTTATTATTAGGACAATTACTGCTGCTACTGCTGGTAGAATTCAGCAGTGTTTTGTTCCCAGTTTAATGGTTTGGCACTAACAAAAGGACTTCAGCAAACCAGTGGAGCCTGGGATGCTGCAGTAGCTGTGCAGGTTTCCTGTGCAATATCTGGGAGGAATTAGCTGCCAGGGATGGGATTGAGAATGGGCAGTACAAGTGCTGAGAGCCATGTTAGCTGGGAAGTAATAACCATCACAGAGGTGGATTTTAAATCCCAATTCTCTCTAGCTGGCCTGAGCTGCAAGGGAAAAGCTCCCTCCCTTCACGGCTTACAGACCAGAAGACTCAAATGGATTTAGGTACTTTCTTACCTTCTTTCCCCTAAAAAAAAATAAATCCTGTGGGAGGAGTCACTCCCTTCCTTCCGAGCTCTGGAAATGGAGCAGTGGGTGGTGCATCCCACCTCAAAAGCGGGTATTTCCTTTAGTAAACATTTAACATAAGAAAAATAATCTTTGCAGCAGGAGCTGAAAGCTGCATCCCCCTTCCCTACAGGAGCTCTAGTCACCACAGACATACAACCTACTCTCTTATTGCCATGCTGCTGCTGAGCACAAGTCTCAGCGAGCCCTGCTCCGACCAGTGCTGTGGGACTCCCGGGGCAGCCAGGCTTGTCAGCTGGACACCTCTTTCATTTACTGAAGGAGCAAGCAAAACCTTCCTCTTGACAATACAGTCCTGGTAGGACCTTTTCCTAGGAGGTGAAGGAGAATTACTTCCCCCAGGAAAAAGTAATAACCAAACCCTGTGTTCTTGTACCAAAAGATGCTGCAGTTACTGAGCTGTGGTCCAAGAATCACAGAACAGCTCAGGCTGGAAGTGACCTTAGAGATCAAGCTGTTTCAAGGGAGTCAAGTGGTTTCCTTCCTTGTCCACAATTTTGATTAAAACTTACAGTGACTTTGGAGCAGGTCTGATGGTTCAGCCTTGCTAGCAACCTCAGAAGAGGTCTGCCTACTTTCCCAGCACCAGCAGAGCTTTGGCAATCCTAAGTCCCCTGCTGAGGCTGGGCAAACTCTGCCCATTTGCTGTGTGACTGTCAGCAGGAGAGAGGTTTTGATGCTCATTATTTTCATCTTGGATACACAGGGCAGGGCAGGACTTCAGCTCTTAAACCGCCTCCCGCTCCCATCACTGTCCATGTGAAGGAACAACACTGGAGTTACCGGTTCAAACGCACACAGCAGGGTTCAGGCGGCTGTTTTGCAGTCCACGAACAAACAGCAGTGACAGCCAGAGACCAACTCCTTCAGCCTCATAGAGGCCTTGCACCAACTGGCATTGTGATGGAGACATGAATTTGAGGAGGAAGAGCCACTGCCTACTGCACATAGCAACCCCCATCCTCGGCACCAAGGGCTCCCCAAGCCTGCTCAGCCTTGTCAGGCCACATGCAGACCCACCAACAGCTACGGGCAAGAAGGTGCCTGCCAAAGACTCAAGCACCCACATCATTTCACGGGGCCTTGCACCGCGTTGCACCACTGAATAAGATAATACAATTATTGGATAATTAGAGTCATCAGAAAGTGTCCTGCAATGGCAGCCTTTTAATTGACTTCCTCATTAACAGATAACGATCAGGCTCTGCCTCCTGCCAGGATGACCCTCTACTTCTCTTCCCATCAGAGACAAGCAGTTGACCTGAAAGGGAAAAAACACAGCTCTCCCCAGTCCAGTCATAGCTGTTGTAGCCTCCCAGTTTGGTCAGGGAAGCAGCAAATTGAAACTAACAGAAGAGAAAGAGAAGGTTTCTTAAACTGGCTGCAGGGATGGGAAAGAAGGCTCCCAGAGAAGGCTCTGGTTTAGTCTCACAGACCCTAGGACAGGACCAGGACAGCAGGACATGCAGCAGCAGATGCAGCTGCGCAGTCAGCAAAAAGCAATCCACAACGCTAGCCCCAGGTCCTGCTCTCTTTCCTCACCCCTGGTCTGTTTAGCAAAGAAGTTCAGAGAACACAAATCCAATTTCACAGCTTCTTTCAGGGTGCCAAACACCTGGTGTTTCTCTGCACTGGAACTAAAGCTAAACATTTCCATCATATTTCAAGAAACATAGCTGGGCTGAAAGCTCTTGTTTGGGAAGAAAAGGGCTGGATTCTCTTTTGTGCTAGTTTCTCTCCAGTTCAGAGTGATTTGTTAGCCTTACAAAGACCACCAGAAGCCCTTCTGACGGCAGCCTCACAGTGCGTTGCCTTGGTGTGATGGGATCATCTCATGAGAAACACTTAACCCACATGCTGAGCTCTCGTTCGGGGAAAGGCAGAAGTACAGGAGCCAAGCACACATCTTGGTTAGGATTTTAAATGTCTTCGTGATCCATCAAACAAATCAGTTTTTGCAGCAGCAGTGGGAAGAAAGCCAACTTGCCTCTTCTTCACAGAGACTGGTAACCCAGGTTCCCCAGCAGTGACTCAGAAAGACCCCAATTGCTCCTGGCTTTAAAGCACCGATGGGGCAGGAACCAGCAGGTTCATTAGCTAAAGGGCAGCCAGGCAGAGCTGGTAACTGCTGAACTCATGCACTGGCCAAGATCAACAATAGTTTAAGGCTCATTTCGCTGCCAGCTTCACAAAACAAGTTGGATTTTCCATAACTCTTCCCTTTCCTACTGCATAAAACCTGCTTGAAACTGCCTAATTTATGTAAAAGTACTTTGGGAAGGACTGACAGACGAAGAGACAGAGAACACGACTGTAGGAACTCGGTTTCCTTAGGAACCAATTTAAAAATAAACCAACTTTCTGCCAGAGATGTGATGCTGTCCTCAAGGGTCCAGTGCTTTCCATGTCTGTAGCTCAGCTTTTCCTTTGGTGTGGGGAAGGCGTGTTGTCCTCACTCTCATGGTTTTAAAAAAGTCGTAATCTGAAGAAGAGGACTTAACTAATGACCTAACAGCTGAGACATTCGTGGATCAGATCAACCGATAAAACCCAGTGCTGCAATCTGCAGAGCCAAGACCTGGCCTTCAGTGGTATGGAAGAAGAGCAACCAGCTAACAAACCATCTTCTGGTGCATTGATTCACCTTCGCTGCAGAGCACTAACTGGCAAAGGGAGCTCAATTCACCAGCTGTAAATGCAAATTTGAAACTTCAGCGGAAAGGCTTTGTGGGAAGATGCTGGCTATTGTGAGTTCCTCAAGTGAGCTTTTCCTCAGGAACAGCCAGGAAGGAGGTGATGCAGGCACACAGCCAGCAAACCAAACTGGCAGCAACGGGGATCTCAAGACATCCTCAGATTGTGTAATTAATTTAACTGTAAATTGACTGTATTAATGCTGTGCATACCCTACAACATTACCAGAGCACAGTAAGACCTAGTGTTGGCAAAGTATCTTAGAGGTACTTCATAAAAACTTGTATACAGAGGTCTAGGTGCTCATCCTGTGTTCACTGTTACTGTCTTTTTGTTGAAGGCTGCTACAACTCATCCAAGGAACCAGGTGTGTGCCCTGATGGTCTTGTACAAGCTACTGGTGTCGGGAAGTGAAAGTGCATGAAGAGCTGGACCAGATCAGGATGCCTTTTTTAATTCCTCTTTCCAGGCAGGTGAGTAAAAGACCCTGAGCTCTGTGTCTCCTAAGCATAGGTCAGCAGATGAAGTGACCGGTAGAAGCAAAAAGCCCCGGTTGAGCAATAAAGAAAAAGAGCAGCAATGACCCAACTCTTTCTCTGGCACATTATTCTGCTGTCTAGACTGGTTGTCAGCTGTTGTTTTGTTGTGATGTATGCCCAGAGGCCGTACCAAAGCTGGGATCCCCATGTACAGGCTGCTTTGTTTAATGAGAGACAATCCTTACCCCCAGGGATCTGTAATCAGAATAGACAGGACAAACAAATGGAATAAAGTCGCTGCCGTCATCCTGTGTGTACCGATGGATACAGGACCCCAAAGAGATTAAGTGGCTTGCCTGAGGCCACCCAGAAAACCTGTGGCAATGCCAAGCTAAAAACAAAACACACGTTCTCTGAATCCTAATCCTCAGATTTACCTCCAGGACTGGTCTATTTCCCTCTTTCTAGAAGAATCCATGGAGATCCCTGTTAAGCCACTGCTGTTTTTCTCCTACAGCTGAATTTCTTCCCAGAGAAATCCAGCACATCAGCTTTCTCCTTCCCTCCAGAACCTACAGATGGTTTATTACCTCCCTGGAGTGGGCGAGAGATCCTTCCCTGAAGGCGCTGGGAGGAGACAGTTGAACGGGGTGGAGGGGGGAAGAAGAGTCGCCAGCCTTTCTGACGCTGGAATGTAAATAGTGTTTTGCAAAAGAGCCATTTATCAGTGAAATTATAGAATCTGTTTGAAGATTCCCCTGGAGGACGCACTAAAGAGATGGCTTGTGTGGAACTTAACGAGAGGTTTCCTGCAACACGCCTGGGCTTCGTGTAGGCAGGAGCACTTTGCCGAGAATTAAATCCGTGTTGGAAATGTTAATAAATGCAGACACATGTTCTTGTTTGTAGGACGCATTGTGCCTCCTTTATTTATTTCCTTCATTTTATTCTCCTGGATGCAGCTACTGTGCCAGTGCCTTTGGCTGGCAACCCTGGGGGAAAAGCTGCCATCGCTCTTATTTCCATCCCTTGGGCTGCTCCATAGTCCTTTCAGCCTATTGTGCTGCTGTCAAGGTTCTATCTAGGAAGCACAAAGGTAACTGCAGGGTACAGGATTGTAGGGATCAGATCTCTTGTGTGATAGGGAGGTGTCTGAATCATGGATGTGTTTAGAAGTTGTGTAGATATGGAGCTTAAGGATGTCGTTTAGCAGTGGGCTTCATAGAGTCATGTTAATGGTTGGACTCTATGATCTTGAAGGTCTTTTCCAACCTCAATGATGTTATGATTGTCTATGATAAGAGTTTTTGGGCAGATATCGTCTTTGATCAAGGACTGAAACAGAGTGTAGGGTCTAGACTCAAGACTACATGAGGCAAAACTTGTTTTCTAATCAAGGCTGCAGAAAGGATTCTCTAATCTTCTCTGCTACCAGAGGGATGGAAGGGCACCAGGACAGGGTCCCAAGCAGAGATGTCCACCTGGACCTGAATCTCTCTGTCCCATTGCTGAAGCCCCAGGTTCACCCCATACAGAACAGCTGATCAGGTGTTTCTGCTGCCTGGGACAAACACAGGATGATCTCCAGCACTGGAACAGCTGGAAAATGAAGCAAGTTTTCTTCCTCACCAGAAGAAAAATCCACACATTGTCATCAGCTTTCCATAGCCCTAATCATTGCTGTGACTCAGACCAGCACCAAGGCCCACCTGTACCTTCAGCTAAACCCCATGACCAGCCTGAAATACTGCAGCCAGCACTAGAAGATGGCCTGTCCCTTGCATGTCTTTCTAGGAGAGGAACACATCCCAGTGAATTACTGCAAATATCTCTTTTCCTGTATTTCCTCCTTTTTCTCTTCTCGTCACCTCACCAGGAAAAAGTTTGACCCAATTCCTAGACCATATTAGGTGCTTAAAGCTCTGCAGATCTCTGCTGAGGTGCTCAACTTCCCTGAAAATCAGGCACTGCTCTTTAAGATCCCATATCAAACACTCATAGGAATTCTTGTGCTCTGCAGGGAAATTCAAGTCCAGCTGAGTCAAGCATGCATTCAAAAGGAACAGATACAACTCCTAAGAATATATAAAACTATACCTTCATTTCTACGCAGTGTTCTGTCAGGTGTCTCTTGTCTCCTCCCCACACAGCTGTGGATGAAGTAGAAGGCTACGGAAGGCTCACGCAGACCCCTCCAGGTAATAACCTTTACTATTTCCCCCCAGTCTGCCGCCTCCTCTGCAATGGCACTTGGGTAACCTTCCTCTACACAAACGATTAACTGGATCAGCCCCTTCCCTGTCGATTCCATATTAAACCCCTTGTCTAGGTGGTTAATATTTTTTCCTTTCCTCCCTCAGTCACAGTCCTTCAGCATCCCCCTCCCCATAGCCCAGCTTCTACGGGTGTCTCTGGCAAACCTCCTCACACCTCCCCTGTGACGGGTGTAACTGCTCTCAAGATCTTCAGGCTTCAGCCTAAAGCAGATTTCTCGTCTTTTCCCCTGTTTTTCTGCTCCTCTTTGTTGTCCCTATTTATTATAGAAGGAAGAGATTAATTAACCAGACCCTCTTGTCTGAGGGCAGCTCAGCACAACTCCTGAGCCCAGTAAAACCCGGAAAAGCCAATGACTGAAACTCAACCTTGGAACTAATCTTTTTTCAGTTCATATTATTCTGCCTCTCTGTAATTTAATTTCCAATATAATTTCATATTCCTGCTCTAAAGCAGCAGAAATTCTCTCTTTATATGTACATACATTTTTTTCATGCTGCCAGGTTGGATTTGTGTCTGATTTCATTTTATTTTGTTAAACAAGGAACCCGAAGTCACTTTGTTTCCATGAATAGAGCAGCAGGATAAATCATTGCTGGAGATGTGCTGAGGCATCTTTCCAAACTGTGGATCTTAAGAAGGGATGGGAGAAAGTGTTTTCATCAGGCATTTTGGCAGTTGAGCCTGAGTGAGGAATTGGCCTGTGAATGTTGGGTGCATTACATCCCTTGAAGTACATTGCACCACATTAACAAGTACTGACATTATTGTTCCTTCTGGAGCGGTGAGAAACATGTACAGGTGTATGAAAGTGCCACACAGGTCAGAGACCTTTATTACTTCATTAACTACTTCTCTCCTAATGAGATTTTTGTTCACAAGTGGGAATTAGAATCCACAGAAATAAACAGCAGGAACAGGGACCAGAACCTAATGGCAGGCAGATACTGAACAAGGGGTTTTGTGGCCCAAGGGATCTGGGGGTCCTGGTGGACAGCAGGATGACAATGAGTCAGCAATGTGCCGTTATGGCCAAGAAGGCCAATGGCATCCTGGGGTGGATCAGAATGGGGGTGGTTAGCAGCTCAAGAGAAGTCCTCCCCTTCCTCTGCTCTGTCCTGGTGAGACCACGTCTGGAATATTGTGTACAGTTCTGGGCCCCTCAGTCTGAGAAAGACACAGAACTGCTGAAGAGAGCCCAGAGAACAGCCAAGAAGATAATGAAAGGAGGGGAACATCTCCCTGATGAGGAAAGGCTGAGGGAGCTGGGTCTCCTGAATTTGGAGAAATGGAGACTGAGGTGTGACCACATTAATGTAGATAAGTATGGAAAGGGTGGGTGTCAGGAGGATGGAGCCAGGCTCTGCTCAGTGGCATCTAGTGACAGGACAAGGGGCAATGG
>JAOXOE010000784.1:4123626-4148003 GCA_028565055.1 Phoeniculus purpureus | reverse complement strand
TATCATTGGATGCCACTGAGCAGAGCCTGGCTCCATCCTCCTGACACCCACCCTTTCCATATTTATCAACATTAATGTGGTCACCCCTCAGTATCCATTCATCATCTTTGTTGCTCTAAAACCATTACAATCAAGATGGTTCCCACCACACCCAGTCTCAGGAAAAAGAACCAAGATGACTTTTGTGTGTTAAGTATCAAAATATCTGCTGCACTCATATTTTTCATATCACTGTGCTCAATAATATTTGGCCATGGCTGCCAAAGGAAGAGCAGGTAACATGACAGGGACTTGATGGAGGGGGTCCAGAGGAGGGTATGAAAATGATCAAAGGGCTGAAGCATGTCTACCACAAGGACAGCCTGAGGGAGCTGGAGTTGTTCAGCCTGGAGAAGAGAAGGCTCTGAGGGGTGGACCTGACAGCAACCTTTCAGTACCTGAAAGACCCTACAAGAAGGCTGGAGAGGGACTGTTTATAAAGACCTGGAGGGATAGGATGAGGGGCAACGGTTTCACATTGAAGATTGAAATTGGATGCTAGAAGGAAGTTCTTTAGCAGGAGGGTGGTTGAACACTGGAGCAGGTTGACCAGGGAGGTGGTTCAGTCTCCATCCCTGAAGACATTCAAGGTGAGGCTGGACAAGGCTCTGGACAACCTGATCTAGTTGAAGATGTCACTGCTCACTGCAGGGTGGTTGTGCTAGATGGCCTTTGGAGGTCCCTTCCAACTTGGGCCAGTCAATGATTCTACGTGTCAGTATCAAGACATTCCCTTGGCCATCTTTTTGCTTGGCCACAACAATGCAGCTCCATTTCCATGACCATAGCACTTCCAACTCCTTTGTGCGAGAAGCTTTCCCTTCAGATTCCATTTGACATGCCCCACCTCAAGGTCTTGCATTAAACTCAAGATGGGAGCCAGTATGGTGCCAAATGGTTTCCATCTCTATTCCCCCATGGAGACAATTGATTCATCCCAGGCCAAGCCGGTGTGACAGGTATATCCATCCACATGAGGCCACTTCCCAGGTAGGATGGGCTGCTAAATGAATGCACCAGATTGCAGCTGACACCCATAATGCTGATTTTCCCCTCTCCTTATGATCATAATGGGATCTCAGCAATAGAGATGGATTTGCTAATTTCCATCTCCTCACACTTTCTCCTTTAATCACTGTCAGGCATAAATTAATTTCTGCTTAAAGAGCTTTCAGGTAGAGATTCTGTCATTGCAGAGAGCACTTAAAGGTTGTAAATCAGGGTAATCCCAGAACACTTCCTTTGCAATCTGAGATTTCAGAGCATGTAAATATGAGTCATCCAAGCAATGTCACTGGCCTTTTACTTGAGGTACTGAAGAGAAAGAAGAAAGTTGAAATATTAGTGTGGGACTTCTAAAAACAAGGTGAAAGCTGCTTCCGAGACAGTTGAGGGCTGCTTCTTAAACTCCTTTCTCAGGCCAGTATTCATGCCACCTCTGTCAAACAATGAGACTGGTTTAGGCTGGAAGGGACCTTAAACATCTAGTCCCAACCCCATGCCATGGGCAGCAACACCAATTGCCAGACCTGGTTCCCCAGAGCCCCATCCAACCTGGCTTTGAACACTTTCAGGGATGGTGGAGCAGCCACAACCTCCCTGGGCAGCTGTTCCAGTGCCTCAGCACCCTCACAGGGAGGAATCTCTTCCTAAGATATAATCTAAATCTCTCATTTTTTAGCTTGAAAGCGTGCCACTTGTCCTGTCACCAGAGTCTCTGGTACAAAGTCCCTCTGCAGCTTTCCTGTAGTCCCTTCAGGTACTGGAAGGCTGCTACAAGGTCCCCCTGGAGTTTTTTCTTCTCCAAGCTGAACAGCCCAAATTCCCTCAGCCTCTCCCCAGAGCACAGGGGCTCCAGCCCCCTGATCACCCCTGTGGCCTCCTCTGGACATACTCCAACAGCTCCATGTCCTTCTTGTATTTGAGACTCCAGAACTGGATTCAGCACTCCAGGAAAGGTCTCACAAGAGCAGAGTAAAGTGGCAGAATCCCCTCCCTTGACCTTCTGGTGACACTTGTTTTGATCCAGCTCAGGACACAGTTGGCTTTCTCAGGCTGCCCTCACAGATTGGGGCTCTTATTGAGCTTCTCATGTACCAACACACCCAGGTTCCTCTCCTCAGGGCTGCTCCCAATCCATTCACCTCCAGGCAAGTATTTGTGCTTGGAGTGTACCTAAGGGTCTAAAGTAGATGAGCATACTGTCATACTTCGTCTATTAAAAATGGAGAGAACAGACTGTCCAGAGACTCTTTGGTCCTTGTACCACCTAACCTGCCACCCAGAGGACCTGTCTGACTTCACTGCTCCTGAGGCTGACCGCAGTTCTCAGATGAGGTGGTTTAAAAGGTCTCTCAATGTGGGTAGGGTACTGAAGGTACAGGCTGGGGGAAAGCAAGCCGCTCTCTCAACTAAACCAGAAGGAGTCAAATCATTAAGAAAAGATATTTTTCTAAAAGAAAAAAAATTAAAATGCTGGTGAATAAATTATCATTCCTTTTCATTAAAAATTCAGTGGAGATGAAACTGCATGTGGTGATAATGAGCAAATGTTTATATTTGCAGAGAAGTGTAACTGCATAGAAGGAAAGTTATTGATTTCCCCGCAGCTTTAACACATTTCGTGCAGCTTTTTGGATGGATGTCTGTCCAGCTGGCTGCATGACTAGTGAAGGAAGAGTTGTCATGTCCTGAAAAATGGGTAAGACTCATTACAAATCATTTCCTGAGGAATTATACACTGCATTTTACAGTGTCCTACAGTTAGGCTGAAGACAAGCAAATCTAAAGACACCGTCTATGTCATTGTCTCCTACTGCTGAGTTTTCAAACAATGAAATATATGGGGGGGGGGGGGATAAAAAAAATCCCTATAACCTTTCCTTTGTGTTTCAGGTGGTCTGAAAGTTACTTTTCACTAACAAAACCATTCACAGATTAAAAACTGCCTTCCAGTTTTTCAGTTTAACCTTTTTAATTTTCCCCTAAGTCTCAGCACAAGTAAATTCTTTATTTGCTTAAACAGTCACTTCCTAGCAGGAGGTTGTGTGAACATAAATGACAGAAAAGATTTCCTCCCCTCCACACCATCAAGCTGATGCTCCATGTGTCTCTCCTTCAGAAGCCCTTTTTTGGCAGCCCAGCCATCCTTAATTTTCAACCCTCTGGATTTCTAAATCTCCCCTTTCAGTAGAACATTTCCCTTCTTAGAATCACAGGATGTGTTGGGTTGGAAGGGACCCTTAAAGCTCTTCTAGTCCAAGCCCCACTGCAGTGACCAGGAACAAAATCATAGAATCACATAGTAGTTTAGGTTGGAAGGGAGCTCAGATCACCCAGTCCCAACACCCTGCCATGGGCAAGGGCACCTCTCACCAGACCAGGTTTCCCAGAGCTGCACCCAACCTGGCCTTGAACACTTATAGGACTGGAGCAGCCACAATCTTGCTGGGCAACCAGTTCCATGCCTCAGCACCGTCACAGTGAAGATCTTCCTCCTTATGTCTAATCTAAGCCTTTCAGGTTTACAGACATCAGAGACAGATTTAGGTCTTGTACTGGATCAGGTTGCTCAGAGCCCCATCAAGCCTGACCTTGAACACCTCCAGGGATGGAGCTTCAATCACCTCTCTGGGCAACCTGTTCCAGGGTTGTTTCCAAGGTAATGGGGTCCTTTCCTAGAGTCTACCCAGAGTCTCCACAACTCAGGCTGCCTTCGTCCTGCAGAACAGGAGGACACTGACACAACCTCCCAAGCTGAGCGCAATGCAACCCCTTCTCCCTTCCCACCAGGATTGTCTTTAAGTGTTTTCAAACGAGGCTGTTTCCAGGCTCCCAAGCAGCCAGTTGGCACTTTTTCAAATGAGCCACTGAATGGCAAATGCAGAGATACACTGGGATAAAATGAGCTCCTCTTATTGATTTTCCAAACCAATATGGCACTGACGCTGCCTCTTTGCGCCATTTCCCTCCTCTGCCAGGAGGCATTCGCACCCCTTCCATCATTTTAATTAGACATTACACCTGACACAAATGCCAGCTTGATTAACCTTAAAGGAGCTGAATAGGTTCCCTGATCGTTAACACGGGGCCCCTGACATACTATAACTCACCCTAACATGTGCAGTTGCACAAACTTGCAGCTTCTTCAGCTCTCTCTCCAAAGCCACAATGCAATGTAATAACATCTACAGAGAGCTTTTTATGAGACTGTCTCACATAATAATGCTATAAAAGCGAGATTTAAAAGATGGATTGCCCTGGACTCCGCAGACTTCACTTCCTAATGTTTACATAAATGCACCTTTTCTACAGCATTTGCTGCTAACGGGCCTTCCCAAGTCATGGAAGTCAGAGGCAGCATCGGCTTCTCCTTCCCCAGAAGCAGCTCTCTCAGCAGGAAGCAGAGTGCTCTGATGGGATTCTCCTGCCTGTTCCTCAGCTCCACCTCTGCTGGGATGGGGGACAGGAGGCACAAAGCAGCTCCCGAACACTCGTCTGTTACAAGCACAGCCCTCCGGTGAGTTCCTCGTTTGTAGGAAGTCTCCGGTGTGAGCAGAACCCATCCAGCCGTAATGTGCCTCTGTTACACAACACTGAAGACAAAGGCAGAAGCATTAAAGTTGTGCTGTGTTTAAAGAGTGTTGCCAGAGGAACTGTTTTCCTCCTCAGATGCGACTCCCTGCTCTGTGCAGCTACACGCTGTAATTTGCCCATGAGTGGGATAAGCCCAGCTGACACAGCCCAGGTACTACTGAGTCACTGCAGCCCAGATAACGGGAACTATTATCTACTCAAACTCCAAATTACACCCAACAGCCTCAGACGAGTAGCCTGAGCTGCATCATCAGCCCCAGGTTCCCTGCTTCAGCCATGCCATTTGGTTCTGAACTCTCAGCTACGGGTGGGATGTTGTCCAGAGTTCTCCTGCCTTCACGTCAGTCAAACCAGATTGTGCTTATGGAAAGAGCAAGAGACCAACCCATCCTTCTCTGCCAGCAACAGAAGGAGAAATGATGAGAGATTGTGAATGAATCTGTGTTGGAAAGGGGGAATAAACGATGAAGGCGGGGAGAAAAACAAGTGATTTGCTTAATTGAACTGGGATGAAGAGATGCTCCTTATTCAGCAGGCAGAGCTCCGCTGAGATCGAGAGTTAGCTGGAGACGTAGGAATTCTGACGAGATCCCCTGTTAGTTAATTGGCAGCCCCAATTTTGCTGTGTTTCCCTCTTTTATATGTTTATCTTTACTCTTCATTAAAAACTGTAAACATAGAAACAAGACAAAGTTTGGGTTTTATTACGCTGCTCAACTAACAGTGAGCCAGGGCTGGGACATTTCCCACCTCCAGTAAAACAGAAGGAAGGTCTGTGATCCCATCAGGACATGGCTAAGGTACACTGTTAAGAAAGGAACTTTCTGGGTTACTTGAAGATGGCCACAGAACCAGGTTCACAGTGCCTCAAGTCTTAAGTCCTGAGCCCACCACCACCTCTGCAACTCACACAGGCTTACTTAGGAAGAGCTCTGGAGCATCATGGAAGAGCGGTTTGTACTGCGAGAAGAAAGTGCTCACAGGATCTGGATCTCATGCTTAAGCCCAGCCCTAACTTCACATCCTGCCCTCATACACAGAGCAATCCCAAGGCACCAAGGATTTTCTGTTATTCTTTTGCAGTTTATCTGCACTGGAAAATAGAAAGGCGTTGTTCATACCTTTCAAAACCACTTCTGACAATGCAAAGTCAGACCTTAGAAGGCAAGACAGGCTTCTTCTGGGAAACCTGGGATGTGTGAGGATGAGATAGAGCTGATCTAGGGTCAGGATCTTCTCATAGTTACTCCACATAGGTCAAAGTGGTCTGGCTGAACCCTCCTGCACAGGACTCCACCTGCTAAGCAGTGGGCAGCTGGACAGACGATGAGAGTCTTCCTGCTGCTTTCACATCACTGCATTCAAGGTCTGTCCAGTTCTACCTCCAAGGCAAGGGAGCACAAACCACACATTTCAAATGTGAAAAGCCCTGTTGCCATCTTGCACGACAGCCCAGCAGAATGGAGGGAGAGGGTAACCACAGCTGGCTGCTGAACAGCTTTCTTTTGAGACAGGCAGATGTCTTGCCAAGCTGAAGGAGTACAAGTGGAAAACAGTGAACACAAACACATCTGTGGTGGTGTCAGACACAGGAAGATGTTGGTAGAGGAGGATGACAACATTGCTCAACCTTCTTCCCACTAAGAGTAATGGAGCTACGTTCTCCAGGCATCAGTAGGGAGGGAGAAAACTGCTGTGCAGCCAAGGGGATGGCTCATGCTGGCAGCTACCAAAGGGCCTCGGGTTGTCTGTAACAGCCCTTGTACTGCAACTGCCTGTGTTACCACCAAGCTAGAGCCCCTCTGAGCCAAGGGGGAAACTAAGAGATGCCCAAGTACATAAAAATGCTGCTGTTGTGCAGGGGCAGTGACATACAGAGAGACAGGAGGGGCTGTAACCTGTCACATAATGTGTTTGCATTTGCCTGAGCTTCCTTATGCTGGTGCCTGCATGAGTGCAGCACAGGAGAAGAGCCAGACTCTGGGTAGGAATCACTCAGCCCCATGGGATCCAGGTGATGCCTGTTCTGGAGACAGTGAAGTGTGTAAGTGATCCCGTATCCTCTGTGTGTGCCAGGTATTTTCCTTCATGGAGAACAGCTCCATGTCTCTGTTCTCCATTCAGCCTGCTGTATAAAGCCTCCTTCTTCCCCCCTATTTGCATAAGTGATGATGCAGCCATCCTAATTATCAAGGGAATCCACTGCTCTCCCCTGTCAGCACCTCCCCCCTAGCTGCTGCTCTTTTGCTGCTACGGGTTTTGCTGGCAGATGGAACTGAAGCCTCCTCAGCCCACTGGCTCTTCCTTGAAGAAGAAGAAAGTGACAGCCCTGCAGGCAGCCACGAGCAGCCTACCCACAGCGGCGTGAATAATCCGGCAGTCGGTAGCATCCCAAAGGCCAGGATCAAGGTTGAGCTCACACTCAGCTTCCCCCCAACTGCTCTGCTGGGGGAAGAAGGGTGCTGAGTGCAGGCTGGGGGCTGCTTTATTGCCCTCACATAGATAAGTTATGTTCCCCACACACCACTGAGCTGTGCAAGGTGCCTCCTAAGTTCCTCCTTTTGTCCTGCTTCAGGGTTCAGGGAAAGTTAGCTCTGAAACATCCAGTTGGGGGGTAACCAGACAGCAAAGACACTAGCAAGCTCATACATATGGAAGGCTGACCTTACCAGCTCCACTCAGTGTTCAGTCTGCAAGTCAGATACGATTTGCAATCAGCCATGGCCATGCTTTTCTCCATTTCACCCCTCAAGTCCTGTCCTTACAGCCCCGTTACATATGTTTTTACCCATGGCTTTCGATCTATCTGTCCTACTGCTGTCCCCTTAACCCATTACCTCAGCAAATTAGCAGCTACTCACAATGCATTTTCTGCCACATAATCTCTTGCTTTTTTGGTGTTAGGACTGGATCTTTCATGCAGAGGAAGATGTATTCTATCGATTTATTTGTCTGCTAACAACAAGGCTGCTAACAAAGTCCAGACAACCAGTGCAGCCACAGCAAAGCTGGATTAGCTCGGTCCAGTCTGTACACAGCTTGTTTTTTTTTAACGTACACAGCATCAGATGGACTACCCATGTGAACATCTTTTTCTGTATGCCTGGAAATGCTCCAAAGAGCTGATGAACCAATTGGGATTATAGACAAGAGTGAGTTTAGTTATAGTCCCTGGGGGAAAATAAGGCCTGTGTGGAAGGAAGTAGGACAGGGGAGATGAAAATAGTCTATCAGGAAAGGAAGCCAAAAACCTGCCAGAACACCAAGCAAATTGCAAGACAGCCTTCTCCCTTACTCCAACCCAATGGGCTCCAGAATCCCACAATCCATCAGTCAAGCTGTCAGTAATTCTAGGACACCCATTTCAAGACCCAGAGCTGTAAGGCATAGAAGCCAAATTTTGGGGTATGGAACAGAATGGGGGAGGATGGCAACCAGAGGCATTTCAGATGGTGCAAGGATAGACTAAGCGCCTCCTCGTCTGTCCTGGCCAAGACTCTGTCTCATGTTTGACTCTCAGTTCTGTTCTGAAAGGGCACCAGCACAGGAAGCCAGACACCCCCTATCACAGCAACTCTACGTAGGAACTCTCTTGGGTATAGATCCAGGGTTGAACTGGACCCAAGAAGTGTTCTAAGAATATGGAGAGTGTGTGCCTCACTCTTATTTAGAGACCTGGCTCCTGGATCTGTGCACAGAGATCACCCTCAGTTTCACCCCCTCATTCGCTCTCCTTTGCCATGTTCTACTCACTCCCTTCCTTCTCCCAACCAGCATCCCAGTTGCAAATACCCTGATCCAGCCTCTCCAGAGCGGACACAAACACTCACAGCTCCAGCCAGCTAAGAGATGAAATCCTTCCTGCTGATGGATTCCACAGGAGCCTTGCACCAGGCCCTTTCACCATGACCACTAGCCAGATGGCCTCACCGCATGGTCCCACCATCCTGTAGCAGCAAAGGTGCCAGCTATTCCTTCATTCTCTGCCTTGAAACCCTCACCCTCCTCACACCACAAACACTCTTCCAGTTGTCCTGCTTTCCACGTTCCAGGTTGGCAATTAGAACCTGCAACCTCTGAGCTTCTGTGCAAACTGATGAGCTGCTAAAAATACAGCCCCTGCAGGCACCCATTCAAATTCTATTTCTGTATTTTTTATTATTTATTTTTTTTACTTTTACTTTCTCCTTTTTTTTTAACCAATTTGAGATGAACAAAACGCTTCAACAAAGGGAAGGAGAAAACGCTGTGATTGTGAAGATGGATTGCTGCCATTTACTTTGTTCATTTTAATTATACCAAGTCATCACTTAGTGCAGAGCCTTGGGATAAGAACAGAGAGCACAAAGAAGTCACCACATCCCACCTCTTTGCTTCACTGTGCTCCATTTTAGAGCTTCCTCCAACATCCTGAGCAACAATAGTGGCACTTCCACAGTCTCACATATTTCCACACTTTATAGATTATTAAAGATTTACACATTTTACAGGTTACTCACCCGCTGTATCTTCAACCTGGAGAGTCCCAAGTGTCTCAGTCCTGCTTGTAAAACCATAGTGAAGCACGAGGAGCAAGTAGGCTCTTACACATCTCCCAAACCTACTCTAAACCCTACTCTTTACTGCCTAACCTCCCTGTATGGATCCCAGCCAGCTCCTTTGTAAACTTCTCCCAAGCAATCACTTCCTGTCACCTCATCATTGGCTCCAGCTGAGGTTGTGAACAACTAAGAAGCTTCAGAACAATTAAGGTGCTCCAGGCAGAAAAGTACAGGTCTGCATCACTGGAACCAGGACTGCTTCTGCTCTTTCCTATGGACTCACTCTGCCACCCAGGGTAAATAATATTCCCTTAACTGAATCCCTGAAGCACTATGTGGTGCAGACTGGCATCATCACTTGGATGAGGCCAGGTGTTGTGGAGAAAGCTGTGGAACTAAAGCATTGGAACCCACCACCTGGAGCATCTAAGGTAGCTGCTACCCAGCTGCCTGCTGGTGCTCCTGGCCAGCACAGGTAGCAGTGATGTGTTCACCTCCCTACTGCTGCAGGTCTCACTGACTTCAGTCTAACTCTGCAGAGTTGTAGAGGTTGAGGGCAACTGCAACCCCATAGTGCAACAAGACAATGATATCAGAAATGACTGAGAAGTGAGACCTTAGCAAAACCCACTGACTTGCTGGATGCAAAGGCATTCGTTGTGGTATTCCCATCAGTGGCACTTCTGCCACTCTTTGGGCCTTGCTTGTCTGAACTTCTCAGGGTTAGTTCAGAGGATCAAGAGAGCTCCCTGTGTCCCATCAGACAGCAGTCCTTACAGATGGGATTTTTCTGATACCAGCAATCCCAAATCTATGAGATGTCTTTTACACAGATATGGTTGTTCACACCGTCTGGTTTGGGGGGGCTGAAGGGAATTCAGCCCTTTCTCCTTTACAACCTTGCTGTTCCTCAGGAATGACTCCAGCTCCTCAATACAACACATTCCTCAAGTAAATTCTCTCACTTGTGGTTCCCACCTGCTCAGGATGTTTCTGGTGGAACAAAACTTCTTCACCAGCTTTGCCTGAGATTTCAGCTCCACCTTTGCTTGCTTAAAAGTCTGAATTTTGTACTTTCAGATCTCCTTAGTGTTCACTTGAGGACTATTTGCAAACACTTAGAGCCATCGCTGTGAGCTTGCAGTCTATTTACTGAGTGGATTTGGTTTCCACTCCAGGGTTTCTTTGCCCAGATGCTGAGTATTTGGGGCCCTGGGTTAAGCTATTCTCTCCTGTCACACCAGCTGCCACCTTGTTCATGCTGGGGTGGATTAGAAGGGGGGTGGTTAGCAGATTGAGAGAGGTTTTTCTCCCCCTCCACTCTGCCCTGGTGAGACCACAGCTGGAATACTGTGTCCAGTTCTGGGCCCCTCAGTTCCAGAATGACACAGAACTGCTGGAGAGAGTCCAGCGCAGAGCCACAAAGATGAGGAAGGGAGGAGAACATCTCCCTGATGAGGAAAGGCTGAGGGAGCTGGGTCTCTTGAGCTTGGAAAGAAGGAGACTGAGGGGTGGCCTCATTAATGTTTATAAATATTGAAAGAATGGGTGTCAGGAGGATGGAGCCAGGGTCTGCTCAGTGACATCTAATGATATAACAAGGGGCAATGGGTGTGAGCTGGAGCATAGGAGGTTCCACATAAATATCAGAAGGAAGTTCTTCCCAGTGAGGGTGACAGAGCACTTCAAGGGGCTGCCCAGGGGGGTTGTGGGGTCCCCTTCTCTGGAAATATTTAGAACCCACCTGGACATGTTCCTGTGTGACTTGATCTAGGTGATCCTGCTGTAGCAAGGGGAGTTGGACTAGATGATCTTTCGGGGTCTCTTCCAATCACTCATGTTCTGTGATTCTTTGTTGGACATAGATTTTCTCCTTTGGAGCTTTATCTCCAGTAAGCTGTTGCCTTTCCTGTTTAACCAGAAGGCTCACAGGAATCAACCACGACAACTCCTTTCACTCTAGAGCCTGCGGGCTGCATTTCCATTCACTCTGCTGCTTCTGGCACCACCGTCAGCTTTTTTGCAGCCAAGATCAGGTCCCTACACATGTTTTTCATATTCCTTTCTCATATATGACACAAACTCCCCACATGTTCTCTAATTAATACTGTCCAACCTTCAATATTCGCAGGCTTCAACTCATAATTCTAAGTTGGTTCCCACACTCCCTTATTACCCCCTTTCCTGTTGGATTGTGTTCAGTAGAAGAGAATTTCGCAGACAACATGCTGCTACTGTTGTGGTTATTGCTGTTTGCCTTCAAATATTTACAGAATTTCTTCCAAGATTCCTTTCCCTTCCTCCTCAATCCCGCTTGGTAAAGATTTTTGCATTGACTTTCACGAATGAAGTTCTTTGTTATTCAGTCATCGCACTCATTTTTTTTGCCTTCTTTTTCCTGGACAGGTGGAATTGGGGTTGGATAACAGTCAGAATTTCCAGTTCTGAGACAGCTCTTGCAATTTGATTGCAATGAAAATTTGATTCCTGAAGATAAGCCAATTTTTTTTTTTACTCTTCACTAAATGACTTCAACTAGAGCCAGTTTTTAAGCAGTTGAAGTGATTTGTTTTGGGAAACATTGGAAGCCTTGGAGGTGGACTGAAACATAAAAACTGTGACTATCATGAATGTTGATCCACCTGGTCCGTAGAGATGACACTGAGAGTGACAGAGCTCTGCATTTTAATGAAGGTTGTGGAGAATCAGGATCATACAGAATCACTGAATGTTGGAAGTGACCTCAAGAGATCATCTAGTCCAAGACCCCTGCCAGAGCAGGATGAGCCTACAGCACCCAGTAAGAGATAAATGGGGCAGGATCCATCAAGGTAGAACCACAAGACTGCTTTTTATAGCCCTAAACAAAACTTCTTCTCTACCTGGCTGCCTAATATCTTTACTGGTTGCTTTATCTTGTCCTTTGCATGGTGTTAGCTCTCGTGAAGGTCTAACACAACCCCAGAATCCTGGCAGCCAAGTCAGCTCCACTATCTGAAAACATCCAATCTCCATCATGTAGTCACTTTTCATCTCAATGACTCCTCTGATCCTCTCCTGGACCACAGTGATCAGATGCTGGGGGAGTAGTGGACATACCTTAACCCCTGTAAAAGGAAATGGAAATGTGTTGTTATCCAGGGAGGTGGGCAGCCTGGTGAGGACAAGGTTGCCTCCTTTGTAAAGCCCCAGCGAGTGCCATGGTGTTCATTTGGGTTCCTTCAACATCACCTTTGTAATTACTTGCTGAAAAGAAGTCTTCTTGGCTAACACAGGTCAGGTTAGGCTTTTGGGGTGTTTTACCCAAACACCAAAACTCCCCAAACACAGCAGTTGGGGAACTGGAAGGTCATCTTTCACATAGCAGATGAGGGAAAAGCTCTTTGTGGCAAGCAACCAAAAATGACTGAAAGGGGGTCTCAAGGGTGGTTCAGAAAGTCTGTATGAAGGGCCCAGACACTCACTTACATTTATCCCAGCTTTCAGAAAGGGAGAGACCGAGCATTCGACAGAAGCCCACACTCATTTATGTCTCAGCATGCTCCTCTCTTCTGCAAAAGCTTCAGCTTAAGTGTTTACAACAGCTTGTTAGCCTGGTCATTCTTCAGCTCTGCCCAGCCAGCAGCAAGAGCAAGTTATGACTCTCAGGAGAGGATGGCAGCAGCAGCCTGGCAAGCAGCTCAGAGCTTGGGGTTTCAGGAGAAAGACCTTTGTTGCTCAGCTTTGCAGAGGGGAGGCTGAGCCAGCTCTGGCAGGTTGCTCTTAGCTCTTTGTGCCTCAGTTTCCCTACCTGCAGGTGAGGAGGGTACCACTGCCCTTCCATGTAAAAGGCTTTGAGAACACTGTTTCCCAGCACTGTCTCAGAACACTTTATGTGCACGATTTGGTCTTTAGTGTTTCTTAGACCTGGCAGCAGCATTTTGTGTTGTTTGTCATAGCTCAGACCTGTTGTCAACAGACATGAAGGTGTCTGTTGATGATGGGCATCCCTGATGATGAACTAAAAATCCTTCTTACACTGTTGCAGTTCTCACAGAACTCAGTAGGAGCCAAACCAGGGCCAAAACGTTTAATTGGGACTCAACAAGCAAATCTGAGGTCAGGATTGGAAAAGGCCAGAGGGAGAGTTTTTGCTGGGGAAGGTGGGAGGAAGGAGCACCGCAGGCAAGGATTCAGCCCTTTTCCTGCCTAGACACCCCTTTGGCGCCAGCAGCAGCAGCAGCAGCCAACCTGGCCTGGGTCCTCAGCAGGGCCATCAGCACATTATTGCAGTGAGCTGCCTGCTGTCACAGGCTGTGCCTGCTCTGCTCACACCTAGAGCTGGCTCTGTTGGGAAATCAGAGCTTAAAGGAGCAGCCACCGCTGCGTGACTCCCAAAGCCACAAACGACTTTCAGCAACCCTGACAGGTCTAGCTTTGCTTCTCTGACCTCTCTGAGTCAGGGGCAGGCAGTCAAACCTTGTGTGTTTCAGAAGGGAGACTCAGAGCTGGCTCGGCACTTCTTTTCATAACATAATACAATAGCTTTAGGTGGAAGAGACCTTCAAGATCATTGAGTCCAATCTTTTCCTAGCCCTACCATCACCACTAAACACTGCTCCCCACCACAACATCTACTCTTCTCGTAAATACCTCCAGGATGGGGACTCAATCCCCTCCCTGGGCAGCCTGTTCCATTGCCTGACAACCCTTTAGGTAAAGAAATTCCTCCTGACATCTGACCTGAACCTTCCCTGGAGCGGCTTCAGGCCATTTCCCCTCATCCTATCATTGGCCACTAGGAAGAACAGACCAAAGCCTGCCTGTCTACACCTCCTTTCAAGTAGTTGTAGAGACCAATGTCTTCCCTCAATGTTCTCTTCTCCAGGCTAAACAGCCACAGATCCCTCAGCTGTTCCTCATATGACACAGTGCAGCCCTCTTGTTTGTGCCATGCTTGGAGACCCCATGTGTTTTCTTAGATCTGTTGAATGAGCACTGGTGAGGGCAGAGTGGAAGTCAAGAAGCATTAGAAGCAAAAAGTCTCTCCCAAACTCATCTGAGTCATGGTCATGCTCCATGTATGGTTCAAGGATGGATGACACACTAAAAGTGGAAGATGTAGCTCCCTTATACTGTTCAGTACAATCAGGTTGCTTTGCACCAGGACCACAGACAAACTGGGCTGCTGGAAGGGGGGAGTCAGCCTCATCTAAGCACCTTACGGCCCTTGCTCACAGCTTCTGCAGCTCTTTTCTTGCATCCTACCCCCAAGCTCTCTATCCATGAGGCCAAGTGTTGGAGGTGAAGGAACAGCTTTTTAGGGAGAAATGATTTGAGAGGAAAATATGGGAACTGTCTGTGGTGATCCCCCTTTTCCTGTGGCCACCCAGTGTGGCTCTCTCGTGGAATGGGCAGATGAGCAATGCTGTGCGGGTGGCCGAACGCTCCCCTCTTCCTCACAGACATCGCAGCTGCAGGGCTGCACGTACTGACTAGCCACAATCTCGCAGGCCAGAATCCTTGAAAGGGAGGTTATGCAGGGTAAAATGACATCTCTAAGTGAAGAGCAGCACT
Organism: Phoeniculus purpureus; assembly: GCA_028565055.1. Taxonomy (NCBI): domain Eukaryota; kingdom Metazoa; phylum Chordata; class Aves; order Bucerotiformes; family Phoeniculidae; genus Phoeniculus; species Phoeniculus purpureus. The sequence continues at coordinate 4,133,271 of JAOXOE010000784.1, read as the reverse complement.
TCATTGCTTTTCAGTCCTTCTGCTGACGCCAGTTCACAGCCTGCAGCGGACTCCAGAACACACCTAGAAATAAAACAACACCTGGGCGCGCTGCTGCCGGAGAGAACAGCGACTGTTTGCAATCAGCAGCGTTTGTGAAAACGCTCTGAGCACAGGAGGGCAGGCAGAGGGTCAGCCCCAGGCCCTCTGGTTCTGATGCAGATTGCAGACATGGGTGATGTCTCTGACGGGGCGCATTGCCCTGCTGCTCTAGTCACCACATTGTCATTCCAGTGCGGATCTTTGCTTCGGTCGCCATCACACCCAGACAGAGAAGAGCAAAGTAACGTTAATGCGCTGAGCCCACTGGCATGGAAACCACTCCTGGGAAAATGAGGTCTTTTCACAATGGGCAGGGTCTTTTTGGTGTTTTCTGCAATAGGAGGGTTGGTACAAACAGCAGAACAACAGGCGGCTCCCAACTGACTCACAGGCAAGGTGGGATCCACCGCTAATCCCCAGGGAGAGGCAGGTGACTGGTACTTGTGCTCTGTATTTGATTGACACCTTAGACAAGTGGTTCCCAGTCTTGGGGTCACGACACTCACAGTTGCTGTAAGGCTACATGACAGGAGGACTTTGTGTTGTCACCCTCTGTTTGGCACACAGAATCACAGCATCGTTTAGGTTGGGAAAGAACTTTAAGCTCATCAACTCCAAACATTACCCCGACTGTCCTAACCCACTCTAAACCCTGTCCCTAAGCTCCAGATCTTCACAACTTTTAAACACATCCATCCAGGGATGGCAATTCAAGTTCCTCCCTGGGCAGCCTGTACCTAAACTTGCCCTGGTTCAACTTGAGGCCATTTCCTCTTGTCCTATCACTTGTTATTTGCCACAACTCAGCAGCAGGCAGCAGGCTGGACACCACTCTTTAAGCAAAACCATCAGCTTCAGCAAGGATTTGGTGTCTGTAGGGATGAGTTACAGAAAGGGAAATCAGGGAGACTTCTCTACCCCAAGCAACACCTCCATGGTAGTGGGATAATATTTTCAAGACAAAGAAAACATGCGGACAGGGAACAAATACTATTGATCAACCAGGCTGGACCATCACTCGATGCAAGACCTGTGTCACAGTTGTACAAACCCACTGTGATCCTCAGGCTAAGCAACCTGGTTACATTGGGATGGTATAAGGGAGCTACATCTTCCATTTCTAGTGTGGCATCCATCCTTGAACCACGCGTGGAACATCACCATGTCTCAGATGGGCTTGAGAGAGACGTCTTGCTTCCAGGATGAGTGATAACGAAAAAAAGCAACAGACCTGAGGCCAATGGGAATTTGTTCCTCTTCCAATGAAGCTCAGTGTATGATGAAACAGAACTGTTGCCCATGAAATTTATACTGAATCAATGTACTGGAACCCACGATTCAACCCAGCACTGATATTCCAGGTTGATCAGCTACCAAGAAACTGCTAGAGAGCCTGTCTGAGGCTGTGTTTTCACAAGCAAGTGTGAAATGAAATTTCTGGGACTTCTGAGATGTTGTTTGCTGAGATGTCCACATGAAAAGGAATAGAATATTTTTGTCTCCAAAGATCTCAGGATAACAGCAAGAAAAGAGTCAAAAAGGTTGTCTGATCTGCTGCTGTAATTCTGATGAAAAACTCACTGCAGGGCAATTCAGACGAAGGTTTAACATACCTGCTCGTCAGCTCAGATCTAACACATTTAATTGTGCATTTCTTCCCGTGGGAGGTCATTTTTGCCTAACCCTGCCTGGTAATTAGATTATGTTGTAGGGATTTAGTCATTATAAATTTCAACTGCTATCATGTTTTGTCTGGACAGAGCTCTCGGTGAGGTTGCAAAACTCTTTGATTCCTCCTAAATTATTCATTTCAGTAATATCCTGCGACAACAAATTCCACAGGTTCAGTTCATCACACACATGCAAGGTTTTCCCATACTGCCTCTGCTCTCGAGGTTTTCTCACCCTCCGTTTCCTTCTGCTGTGTGATAGAGTGCTGGGTCTTTTGGGCTGGAGCTCTCAAAAGAAGAGTATTTTTATGGGCTGAGATTATCACCACCTTCACAGTACCACCCATCATTATGGGCTTCTCATTGCAGAGGAAACATCCTAGTAAGGAGACTCCAGGGAGCTCATTCTCCCAGATAGTAAATGTGCTGTTCATCTCAGCTGGGAAATGGGTAAAGAAAAAAATGAAGGGGAGAAGCCCGGATACAAGGCAGAACATGATGGCACCATGGAAGCCAGGGTGAACAAGAATGAATCTCATCTGCTCGGCTACAGTGAGAGACCTGTCAGTCATGTAGTGGTTTGTAAGGCAGCGTCTAACTTAATTTCAGCTAATCTGCAGCAATGCTGCTAATAACAAGCTGTCAGAGGAGCATGGGAACAGACAGGAACACAGACAGGAGGGAGAAAGAGGAGGAGGAGGAGGAGGAAGGAATCGTGAGAAGCAGACAAGTTGATGGCGAGCCCCGGGCTGAACCACCCTCCCTTTCACTTTCTCCATGGGCACAGAAACACTCAAGCACACCCCACCTTCACCTACCCACTGGCAGGTATTTCCAGACCATGAGGATCCCCCAACACACCTCAGAGGAAAGATGGGACCAGCAAATAGCGCAACCTAGGCAGGAAAGGCTCTGCCACAAGGCATGGAAAAGCTTGGGGAGTTCTAGGAATCACATAAAGGGAACATCAGGATCTGCAGCTGCCCCTCAGTTCCTTCAGACCTGCTCAGGCTGGTTTCCCCACTCCAGGAGCATTGCACCCTGAGGCAGTGTTCAGTAGCTGACTCCTTCTCAGTCTCTTTCTAGCCCATTCAGGCTCAAATGCTTTCAATAACTCTGCCTTTCCCTCCTCCTTCCCTGGCAAGGACTTCAGTATTCATGTCACACCAACCTCCATGGTCTCAACTTCCCAGAGGCTTCTCCCAGCTCCAGCACTGCAGTTCCAGCAACATCCCTACTGCCTTCGGACTTACACAGCAAACCCAGTCTCTACTCCTTGACTTGTCCTTACCAAATCTCATCTATGGAAGAGACTGGCTGCTTCCACCATTAGCTACCTCCTTGCTACACACTTTTCTCTTCATTTCCTCCTCCCCTCAGGATATTGATGCTGGCTGAAGTTTCCCATTGAACCAGCCACTCTTGTAGAAAGGGGAGATGACATGATTAATACCATTCGGTGGGGAAGGCAGCAAGTGCAGCCAGAGAACATGGAGACAGGCACATTCCCGTCAGCCAACCATTAGCATTTGCCCCAAAGAGGCAGCAGGCACAAGATGGACACAATTTTTCCAACTCTGTCTTATGCTAGATGCAAACTGTTTAGGGCCAAGAGGGAAGACAAGCTTTTTCCTCTTTGTTTCTTCATTCAAGAATTGTGCTCAAACAGAACTGCCTTGAGCCCATGGACAAGGGGACAAGTGATCCAGCCTGTGCTGGTGGCACTGCAGAAGGTACAATTCGAACTTCAGACAGGTCTCAAGGGGCGTCAGATTTATTTCTGGTCTTTCTAATTCTGAGCAGCTGTGTGTTTTTTCTCTCCCTTTCCTGTTACCTCCTTCTCTGCCATTTCCAGCAGGTCCCCTGTGAGCGGCTCTATTGACAAGCTCATTCCTTGTCATTTCCTTCAGTAATCCAGAAAATCTCAAGAGAGGGCATCACTTTCTCTTGACATTTGACATCATCTGCAAGGTTCAGGTGAAAGGGGGTGGACACCTGCCCTCAGCTGAGTGAAGCTCCCCTTATACACAAGGACAAGGGAAAAAATATCTCTCCATGTGATTATTAAAAGCAGAAATTTGGTTTATGTGAGCTCAAGGAGGAGTCAATTTCCCTTCGCTGATGAGCACAAGAGGATACAGTGATTAATATCCAGCCTTCACAAACTTTTCCCATCACTACCACAATGCGATCAAGATCCTACATCTTCCCGTAAGAGTTTGTTCTAATCGCCCTCACTATTTCAACGAGCAAATCGATGCATAAGTGACCAAAAAAAGTCAGTCTCCTAGTTTTTAAATTGAATTTGTTGCTTTCAGCTTCCAGACACTGATTCTCCTCATGCCTTTTTGAGATTGAAGAGCCTTTCAGTATCCAATGCCTCCTCCCCATGCAGGTCCATGTAAACAACTCCAATGGATTCCAAGTCACCTTTCCTGTGAGACTTGGTCTAGGTGATCCTGCTGTGGCAGGGGGAATTGGACTAGATGATCTTTCGAGGTCCCATCCAATCCCTAATGTTCTGTGATTCCCAGCTGGTGGCAAGTTTATGACACTTTACAAGTGACTCATGAAAATTATTGAACAAAAAAGCAGTTCTACCCCTGATTTCCATGTGAAGTCTCAGAAATACACTTGTTGGGGTTTTGTTGTCTGTTTGTTTCTTCTTCCAGGTCAGCCAACATCCTTAAGACCAGTGTCATCCAGCTTCAAATGCATAAGTGCTCTAAATCCATAATGAAATTAACACCATGAAGTGCCAGACGCCTGGGAATCACTTAAACTAAAGCAAAACCGTTGTGCTCATCCCTGCTTTTATCAATCAAAACTGCAGCCTCAAATAATAAAACTAATTCTGTTTGAAAAGGTAATTTTCTACAAAATCATGTTGACAAACCTTGCTTTTCTTCCTACCCTTTGATTCTTTATTGATTGGCATCAGCTTATGTGGTCCAATTATTTTCCCTAAGAGTGATAACAGGCTACCTACTACGCAGTAACCCCCTTGCAGCCGCCTTTGTACCAGTGTTATTAGTTAATGCTCACACAATTGCCCACCATGCTGTGGGGCTTATTAGAAACCGAAGTCAGCAGCCCAAAAGGACGTTTGGCTAAGTCTTCACAGGGTCTTGGTGCAGGTTTGTAACTTCCCATCTTGAATTTTCATATGTAATTCTAATCTGTGATAGAGATTTCCCATTTCTCTCTTCACTTGTAAGAGATCAAGGCTTGGATTCCACCCAAAACTGTCTCATTTCTTATGAAGTTGTAATGGTTTGGGTTTTGGCCATCCAATAACCTCCTCTCACAGAATCCCTGGGTTGCAATCAGCGTTTTCTCTGCCTGCAGTTTCTCTTCTAATCAATTTTGTTTGTAATTTTTCCTCAACTTTAGGAAATTAATGCTTTTGAGACAGCAAATGTACTTATTACCGGTTACGATCCTCTGTGTGCCGATATTGAATCTTCCTCAACTGTGCAAACATCTGGTAAGCAAAGAATAGAGAAAATTGGCCAGAAAGTTCTTACAACGTATTCACCAAAATGGGGGAAAAAAGAGGCAGAAAACAAGATGGAAAGAAGCAATTCTGTAAAGTGAATTTGCAATTAGAATGGAGCAGAGTTATAATTTGAGGCAGTAATTTCATGACCCTGGAGACATTCAAAACCCGTCTGTATGTGGTCCTGTGTGACCTACTCCAGTGATCCTACTCAGTAGGAGGATTGGACTAAGTGATCTTTTGAGGTCCTTTCCAATTCCTAACATCCTGTGACTTCAGACAAAAGCAAAAGGCAGACAGATATCAAACTGCTATAACTCACTTCCACGACAATCATGACTTCTCCACTCAATTCACGGCAGTGCTTTGGCTTCGAGAGCCACAAAGATGATTAAGAGAGTGGAACTTCTCCCTGATGAGGGAAGGCTGTGGGAGCTGGGTCTCTTGAGCTTGGAAAAAAGGAGACCAAGAGGTGACCCCATTGATGTTTCTAAATATGGAAAGGGCGGGTGTCAGGAGGATGGAGCCAGGCTCTGCTCAGTGGCATCTAATGGTAGGACAAGGGGCAATGAGTGTGACCTGGAACAGAGGAGGCTTCATATCAGTATGAGAAGGAACAATTTCTTGATGAGGGTGACAGAGCACTGGAAGGGGTTTTGCCCATGGAGGTGGTGGAGTCTCCTTCTCTGGAGATGCTTAGAACCCACCTGGACATGTTCCTGCATGACCGGATCTAGAAGATCCTGATGTGGCAGGGGGATTGGCCTAGATAATCTTTCAAGGTCCCTTCCAATCCCTAATGTTCTGTGATTCTGCAATTCAATACTGCGGATGAGTTTTGGGCATCACCTTACAAAAATTGCATTCCCAGAATCATCCAGGTCAAAAGGAACCCAACGATCTCATTCAGTTCTTCCTCCTGCTCAGACCTAGTGAATATTGGATTTGGACCAGGCTGCTGAATTCAGAGCTGATGTTTAGCCAAGTCAGGTCTGGTAAAATCCAAGAGCAGAGATTCGTGGATGGGTGGAGGAGAGTTTAATGGGAGTGCTAAGACTCTAGAAGATGATTAAGACCAAGAGCACTAGTTAACCCAGAGAACAGAAGGCAGAGGGCAGTTGTCACTGCCTTAGGGCACACACAGACCAGGTAGCTTCTTGAGGTTCCTGCAGGTGCCTTTCCCTATGACTCAATGAACACTGCTTAAGCAACTTCAGCTTCCAGTGAGTAATTTATCCCACATATTTCCTTTTGCAGGAGAGTTCCAAGAAGTGACAGTCACACATGGCAAAAGCTGTTGGAAAATGCTGTTTTAAAGAGTTCTTCTAACATTCTCATGGGGTTTCTGGCTTCACACAAGGAGACCTCTTGTGCCTCTCCCCCTACACACCAACACATTTGGGCTGCATGTGAACAGTGCTATGGAGAAACTTCCTGTTTTCCAGACCAAAACTGAGCTTTGTTGAAGATCACTCCCATGCTTCATCCAGGCTTCAGTTACTATGCAAAGCACAGTAGTGATAGTCCTCCAACAAAATGTATGCGCTAATTTTGCTCCCTTAGTTAAAGCTGGTCTGTTCCGACTCCCTTTGTAGGCGACTGACTTGCTGCTGCCTATGCATGGATCCAGGAGAGACTAATTGTTTTAATTAGACTTTTTATTAATATCTGAAGTCACTCAGCTTGAATTTTCTCCCTTGATCCAAGTCTGTGCCAGAAGCCTCATTTTTGTGTTATCAATTAACTGAAGTCTGTATCTTTGCAGTTCCACCTCCCTGCCTTTTACCTATTGCTTTTTCTCTGCCCTATGTGAAGCAACCACTGCTTTTCAGGTGTGACAGTTACAAAAACGCCTCTTTTCTCCTTGAAATTTCACTTCTTACTTGTTAGCCATCATGGGTGTCTATATAGTCCTGCATCTAGCTCTGGAGCCCCCAACACAAGAAGGACAAGGACCTGTTGTAGTGGCCCAGAAGGCCAACTGCATTGTGAAGTGCATCAAAATAAGCCTGGCCAGCAGGTGGAGGGAGGGAATTCTGCCCTGGTGAGATCTCATCTGGAGTCCTGTGCCCAGTTCTGGAGCTCACAACAAGAGAAGAATGGGGGCCCTGTTGGAGCAGGTCCAGCAGAGGCCACAAAAATGGCCAGAGGGCTGGAGCCCTTCTGCTCTGGGGACAGGCTGAGGGAATTGAGGCTGTTCAGCCTGGAAGGAAGACTCCATGGGGACCTTCTAGCAACCTTCTAATCTTTCAAGGCAGCTGTCAGAAGGGTGGGGAAGACTGTTCACAAAATCAGGGAACAATATGACAAGAGATCAGGGTTTGAAGCTGGAAAAGGGCAGATTGAGGCTGGACAGGAGGAAAAAGTTATTGAATCTGAGGGCAGGGGATCCTTGGAATAGGCTGCCTAGAGAAGTGGTGGAGGCCCCATTCCTGGAGCTATTCAAGATCAGGCTGGATGGGGCTCTGGGGCACTGGTCTGCTTGTTTTAGGGTGTTGGACTAGATGCCCTTTGGAGGTCGTTTCCAATCCTATGATTCTACAGTAATGATTCCATGATGCTATAACTGATGAGCTAATTTCTGATAGTTACCCCAGGCTGAGATGTTTACACTGTGCAATCAATCCAGAAGTGGTTCCCAATGACTCTGAGTTGGAGCACTGACTCTGGTCTCCCCTATCCCTCTTTTCCTTTCAGCTCCTCCGTTTTCTTTTTCCTATAGTCACACTGAGTTGAGAATCACTTTGGTAAGCAGCTGAAGTTCCTTCAGATGTGAGGAACAAAACTGAGTGACCATTCAGCATCTTCCTCCTTTCTTATGCAAACTATCTTTGCAGGGATCAGGAAGCGGTCTGACAGATACAGGAATCAGACACGTGGATGAAGAGAGATCATTATCAGATCTATGCTCCTGACTTAGATAAATAAGCATTGGACATGATTCTCCACTCATTAAGGTGTCTTCCCCAGGAGATGGCTGACAGTTCATTAAATAAGATGAAATATTATTATTTAAACTCAAGACTGATCAGACTGGGTGGAAACTTAGTGCAGCATCTTCATAATTCCTGCACTGACAAGCAAGTTCTTGAAAATACGCCTCTGGAGCAGCTGACCCACACAGAAAAGGAAGATGCTGCTGTAAGAGCTAGCTGGCAGGGTTCTGCTGTTGAGGTGGTAGGGCAATGTGCTTGGACCTTGGATTTTAAATTTAGCCTCTGCTTCTGACGACAGAACTCACAGCTCAACTTGCACAGAGACCACTCAGCATGTATTGACCAAGCCAAGCTCGATCCCAGTCCTAAGCTCCAGTCAGGTGGTTTCCATCCATTTCCTACATTGGAAAAATTCAGGTCTTCCTGGCACTTTGCTTCTTCGTCCCATAGCTGTTATCTCCACCCATTTGTGGTTGATGTGAACTGCCCCTAGAGCACATCTCAGGACCCAGCAGCAACTGGCAGTGCCATATGTTGCCCCCCAAAATGGCCATCCTGTTTTGTGTTAGCTCATCTTGCGCCTCAAACTCAACTTAACTTCCTCTCCAAGGAGTCCCTGTATCTGATACAGAGTCGTTCATCTTCAGGACAAGTGTCTATTGATCAGCTGTTATCCAATTTACAATGGGCATGTAATACTATCTGAACTCAGTGGGCTCAAGAGGGAATTCAGTGTGAGAGACCAAGGAAAGCACCTTCTATGAACTCTTCAGTGCAAGCAGAAAGCGTATCAGTAGGTGCTGTAGCTTTACATCAGCAAACCCTGCCTCAAGCACAGGGGTGAGGTAAAAGCAACAGGACCAATGCCAGAACAAGGAACCCCTTGGTATCATTCCCACCTGCAGAGAGAGTTGAACATCCATGGTCATGTTTTGACAGTGACAAGAGGAGGAATTTGTGCCCAAGAAACTTTACAGAGGCCATGAATTCTTCCTAGACCCTGTGTAACACATAAGGGCTGTACTTTTTCCCCTCCCAGAACACAAAGAGCAAACACCTGCTTTCAGGAAGAGTGACCTTTACATGGCTCTAGGAGCATGAAAGAACAAGGCAAGAACAGCAGCAGGGCTTTGTGCCGGGGGATGCACACAATGCAAGAGTATTGACTCTCAGGGGTGGTGTAGGACTTGAACCCAGAGAGGGAACTTGTCTGCACAGCCAGCAGAGCTCAGCAGAAAAGGTGTAGTGCCTCAGAAACAGAGGTGCCCTTACAACATGGCTCAGTGACAGCAGAGGAGCTGCCTGGGGACTTTTCAATAAGCCCATTATTCTTTGGAAAAGTCGATGTGTTTGAAATCAAAACTGTGTGTAGGGAAGGGTCAGTTTTAACAAATCCTCTTTTTATGAGGAGTCAGTCCTTTTTGTCAAGTTCTCCTATAGGTTTTTTTTATAACACCCG
>JAOXOE010000784.1:4113257-4123474 GCA_028565055.1 Phoeniculus purpureus | reverse complement strand
CCCTGGGCAGCCTGTTCCAGTGCTCTGTCACCCTCACTGTGAAGAAGTTCCTTCTGATATTTCTATGGAACCTCCTATCACAGTCTCCAGCCTACAAAGCAGTTCAAGACTGACAGGGTCAGACAAAGGGCCCACTCCTGGGGCATGGTCTGCTGCAGCTGACACAGTACTGGGGTCCTCTTCCTCGTCCATGCTTTCATGTGGTGCATGCAACACCAAGAACTCTTCCTCTCTTCACCTTGTAAAGTGGAGTCATTCCTCCTCCACCACCACTTGCGTTCTGCCACACAAGCCTCTGCTGCCCCTTTGTGCTCCAAGCCCTTAACTGCTCTCCTCTCACACCCCCAGCTCTTGATAAAGAGCTGCAGGTTGGCCCGAAGATCCAAGAGCAGGCTGATGTAACAGACCCCACCCAGAGAGGACACCCCTAAACCCAGCTCCATCTTACCTGTCTGCACTGAGCACCCTCATAGTTCCTCATCAAACCACCTCTTTCCTCAAATCAGCATCTCAATGTTCACCTCTAGCAATGGTTTTATTCTCTCACAGCTCCCCCACCCCCCATTATCCCACCCACCTCTTCAACAGCTGAAACCCCTCATCTCACAGAACCTCCCCACCATGGCCAGGCCTGACTAAGTGCAGATGAGCCCAGCACCAGCTCATCACATACTACTGCATTGTCCTTTCTCAGGGGCAAAGCCAATTTAGCAGCGTTTCCCACCCTGGCTGTGCTTTCCCACATTACAACTCAATTTACTGCTCCAGATAGACGGAGGCAACTGCCTGAGGGCTGTACTGACACTGGACTGCATTTAAGAATAAATCTTTTAAAGCTGATCCACTTGAGTCCCTTTGCAGAGCTGCACAGATGTAGCTGCTGGGAGACTTGCAGGGTGGGGAATGGGAACAACTGGGTGGAGAAGGGCAGGATCCTTTTGAGTTGCCTTCACTGCCAAAGACATTGAAATGCAGAGCCATCCTCTGCCCTGTGTTTCATCTGCCTGGTTTACCTTCGGGCAAGGGCTGTGTTTGCAAAGAAACAAATAATTGGCAAAAGTTAGAGACTCATCCAACACCACTGATAACTGGGGGGGGGGGGGGGATGAGAAAGTGGGCTGGAAGTTTGTACCGAGGTCTGCACTCATTCCAAATTCAGCTGTGGGTTTGGGTCTGCCTTCACTTTGGGGTTTGTGTTTGTTTGTTCACCTGTTTCAGTGGTTTGTGTCATTTGAGCTCATAAATAGAGCTATGAATAAATAATAGGAATCTTCCCAGATCCCAGGATGTAATTCAGACCTTTTGATCCAGAAGCCATCTGAACTCGAACCCAACTAAACAGATTATATCTTTTTTTAGTGTAAAATCTGTGTCACCCTTCTACCTTTTTTAAGTGCAGGGCTGTAAATACATCTGGCTCGAGGTCCAGCACGTGATGAGAGTCACAAAGAGTGATAATATCTTCTGTAAAGGCAACGGATATTGTTAGGAAGAACCTCAGCACACCTCATTTTCTTTGAGACTCGCAGCACCACAACTGCAGACACACACACACTGAAGGCTCTCAACCCTCAGTGGGTCCCACACTCCCACAAATCCATTATCACAATCTCCCAAACAGAGAGGAAAAAATTGTTGGGAGGTAGCAGGGAGGGAGGTTTTGATTTGTCTTTCTGTTACAGCCTTCAAATTGGATGTGACACACAATATCCAGATTATCTCCTCAGCATGAAAACAAAGAAAGTGGGTTTTCTTCTGGGTTTTGATGAAAGCAGAGGTGTGTGCTAATGTCTTGGGGGCTGAGAGTAGTTTGAACAGCTATTACCATAAATTAGCCCTAAAATACTGGAAGCTGGCAGCCGTGCAGTTACCAGACCTCCGTTCCCCAGTTCATGAAGCAAATGCACTGATGGGGACCCTTCATGCTCCCCATGACTGTGTCACTTAGTGCTCGGGGAAGCCTTAATGTTGCCTCTCAAGAGGAGGTCCGGCTTGTTGTTTGTTTGTTTGCACATCGATCGGTGCTGGAATCAGAGAGAGCTCCAGCATCAAGTGAGAAATTAAAGTCTGATGTTTGGAATCAAATATCTGAAGCATGAGTGGGGCAGCTAGTTCCAACTCCCTGCCATGGGCAGGGACATCTCTCACCAGAGCAGATTGCTCAGAGCCCCATCCAACCTGGCCTTGGACACTTGCAGGGATGGAGCAGCCACAAACTCCCTGGGCAACCTGGTCCAGGGCCTCAGCACCCTCACAGGGAGGAATTTCTTCCAAAGATCTAACCTAAATCTGCCCTCTTCTAGTTTAAAGCCATTTTGCCTCCTCCTATCACTACAAATTCTTGTGTAAAGACCCTCCCTAGCTTTCTCATAGCCCCCTTCAGGTACTAAAAGCTGCTTTGTAGCTATCTCACCAGAGCCTTCTCTTTAGGGTGAACAATGGCAAATCTCTCAGCCTGTTCCCACAGCAGTGGTGCTACAACCCTCCAATCATCTTTGTGACCTCCTCAAGACTTGCTCCAACAGTTCCATGTGCTTGTGTTTGGGCTTCAGAACTGTACCCAGGACTGCACATGGAGTCACACGAGAGCAGAGTAGACGGGACGGATCCCTTCCTTTGACCTGCTGGCTGCACCCAGGATAAATATGAAGGCCATAAACTGGATGATGTGACAACACTTCACATTATGTTCACTTTGTACTGGTGGAAATGGCTTCTCAGAGGAGAGGGTGAGCTCCAGCCCTTTGTTTTCAGCAGCCCTGAGCAGAGCCTCAGTGTGTGTGTGTGTGTGTGTGTGTGTGCACATCCAGGCAGCCAGGATAATCCTCCACTCCATCAGCAGCCCTGCATTACAGACCCCTGCCATCTTCTCCTCTACCTGGGTACGCTCAGAGCTCTCTAATCCCTGTCACCCACCAGGATGTATTAGATCTGTACCAACTAATTTCACAGCCCGTAAATTACAGGCATACCCCGCGTATCTTCGTCTCATTAGAGAAGGTTAATTTAAGCAGACAATCAACAAAAATACAGAAAACTACTTTGGAAAGGAGATTTTGCTGTGTCTCTGGCAGACGATGAATTCACAACCCCAACATCTGCCACCGCTAGAGAGAAAATACTGGAGGAAGGAAAAAAAAAGTAAGAAGAAAGAAAGAAAGGAAGAAACTCATTGCTCTTTCCTCTGATGAATGGTGAATTTCCAATTAGCATTTTAATTACTCAAGCCAGGCTTTCAGCTGGTTTGATGATCACAAGAAACTCCATAAGCAACAAGTCATCTTAGTTTGACAACATGCGCTAGGGTAATGCATAACACATTTATGGGGCTTGATCGGCGAGACTTTGTTTCCCTCCTGGAAAAATCCTACAGCATTAATTGCCCTTAAATTGTTATTTATAGTATTACAGACATGCTTGTCCTACCCAAGACAGTTCTACAGCAAGACTGTTGTACCTGAGGCTGTGGGTACAGGGTAGCTTATTGTAAGAAATATTCTGGTAGGCTCCACGGGCAGGTCCTATAGAAATAGAATCCATAGGATCTTATTTGTTGTAGGATCTTCAGGCAGATCCCATAGCAAATCACAGAGTCACAGAATTATTGAGGCTGGAAAAGCCCTCTGAGCTCATTCAGCCCAGACCAGGACCTAACATCACGTCATCGGCCAGACCAGGGCATTAAGGGCCACAGCCGGTCTGTCCTTAAACACCTCCAGGGATGAGGACTCCACCATTGCCCCAAGCAGTCCATTCCAATGTCATTCAAATGTCATCCAAACGCATCAGTAGGACCCTGCACGTATGTATCTGTATCAATTCCTTGAGCAAATCCTGCAGCAAATCCATCCTACGGGACAACAGGCACCTTTTCTGTGTCCTTCACCTCAGCTAATCCTACAGCAAACCTGTCCCAGCAGGCTGATGGATGGGGCCCTCTCTGCAGAAGGTCTGGTAGTGATAACTCAGCCATGCTGTTTGTTTGTATAACAAACAAAAAGGACCAACAGAGCAGGACACTCTTTTAAGTACCTGTGCAGCATAACAACACGCAGGGTCCTCGGGGGGAGGAGGGTGGGCAGGGTTAGGCTTATCCACTGCAGCTCTGGCTGGCCCTATATTTGCACTCTGCTTCTGCACCATGGTAACACTCTTGGGTTATGCATGGGACAAGCTCCTAACACAATCTGGAAACTTAAGAAATGCACTGAAATAGAGATGCTGACACAAACTGCTGCTGTAATTCCTGGCACTGGCTTATTACAGCTCATGGTTTCTTGAGGACAAAGGCCAGTAGGTAGGATGATGCACTCAGCTTGGACCCCACAACCACGGACTGAGATCCACAAATATTTTAGTGAACAGGAACTAACATAGGCAAAGATCAAGAATACGTTTCAAGGACTCAGACTGAGTTCTTAGTTCTTCTGAGACTTAGTTTTAAGACTCACAATGGTTGATACGGGGATTTGGGTTATTCTAAATCCTTTAATTTGAACAGATCTGAAATTGGATCAAGCTGAGGACTGGGTCCTCGTAGACCATCGTTCTTCACTTTGATTACCTCAGTAATTTTTTTCTCCCATTTTGATTTGCTGGTTTGTTGTTTTTTTTTTTATCTTGAGAAGATTTCATTTCCCCTCAATTTTGGATGTGATTTCTCAGCCTCATGAAGACACGACGTCCACCACAGAGCAGCCTTCTCTGCTGCAAAGCTGCCCGCACATCATGGATGTACATACATCATCTATGAAAACATAATCCTCTCTGCCCACTAGTAATAACAAAAAAAACCAGAAACAAATATGTTTACTTGGAAAAGAAATTACATACAGGAGAATCATTTATTCAGAGCAAAGAAAACCAACCAAAGCAACCCAGCAGTGCTCATTTCATTAACTGGACAAATGGGGTTTCTTAACTTCTTGGCAGCCTGATGAATAAAGGTAAAGTCCTTACCTTGTCAGAAGGTCCCTTCAGACTGATTTACAAACAAAACAGGAGGAAAAGGTTGGGAATAAAAGCAGACTTGTGGTTATAGTGTGAGTGGGTCTGACTGGGAGCTTTGGATTTTGTGGTTGTATGAAGAACACTCAGTAGGGGCTAGTGAGGGCCCAAACACTGATGCAAGAGGGACACTCATCCTCTGGATTCCGCCAAGTTCTTTTCTTTTTTGAAGTGAACTTGTCAAATAAATCCTTCACTGCAACTGAAACTTAATCCTTCTCTCTTTCCATATCCTGCTCCTACATTCCCATCCTTTCAGCCTGAATGAGGATGTCCACACTCACTCCCTTCATGCAGTTTACGTTATCTTTTCCTCAAAAGTCTAAACTTGGCCCTTGGTCAGTCACTTGGAGAAGCTCTGCCAGCAGCAGGAGCAGAGCCACATAAATCCCAAGGAGAAGAAAGTGATGTCCAGTGAAATGAGAACCAGAGGATAAGAATATTCTCTACCTCCCCTTTTCCCTTTCTGCCTCTCTTCATACATCCTCTGCCTCTTCATGCATCTCTCTGCCTACATCCCCTTCCAATTCCACCCCTTGCCCCATCCCTTTCACCAACCCTTCCTTCTCACCACCAGTTTGGTAGCGTTTCACCAAACTGGGCAAGTGGAGCACTTTGCTTTCAACTCCTGTAAAAGGCTGGGGCACTGGGGGGTTTATTCTCCCATAAATTAGAACATGAAAAGTTAATACACTTTATACATTCGTCAGAGAGAGAGAGGAGGAAAGATCTTTGCTGCCAGGTTCCTCACAGCAAATCTGTCACGTTGGAGAAAGCTGCTGAAATAGAAGTATTTACAGACAGAGAGAGCCCTGGTGCAGAATAGCAAAGCTTTCCTGCTGGATGCTTCAGGGCTGTTGTCAGGAGCCAAGATAGAGCTCTCCAGCCAAACCGCACACAGGCCCACCACAAGCACCTTGGCTCTTCCTGCATGGGGCTCAAACAATGCAGAGCAGAGAGCTGTGGCAAAGCTGTCTGTGATCCTGCAGGCTTTTCAGAGCACGCAGGACCTGGGGGACCCTGCTGGTGTTTGCATTCTGAGTTTACCTGGTGCTGCACTACAGGGCAGGGGGGGGAAGTCAGATCCAGAGGAATTACCTGGGAGATCTGTCCTACCTGTCAGGTGCCCAGCCCCTTGGCTTTCTGGCTCTGTGCTCACTCCAGGTGGATGGTTCTGTTTTAGCTGAGCTTTCCCCAGTCCTGCTGCGCATCCATTCCCACTGCACTGCATTTCTGCTGCCTGAAGGATGGAGCTGCCTGGCACATTCCTTTCATATCTCACCTTCCACAACTCAGAACTCAAGTCAGGAAGGCATTTCCCAGACATAATCTCCCTTGAAATAGTCAGCAAGTCAGACTTAATTAAGATAAAGAACAGCAAAAAGCTACCATAATTAAAACTTGGAGTTGCCTGCACAGATGAGAAAGCAAAAGGAGCGAGGTGCTGCAGGGAGCACTGCATCTGAAGTTGGTGTTTACCACAGCTAGGTTTATTATCCAGAAGGATATAACGTGGAAGGTGGCACTGGTGGTGTCTGGCAATGGTTCAGATGAAGTTGCACACAAATGACCTTACCCCATGCTTGCTCCAGCCTGACCTCATGCAGCTGCTGAACTGACCAGTGAAATGTATTAGCTGCTGCTTTGCTCATTTCAGCTGTCACCATGCCTCAGGTGTCAGCTGAGGTGTCACCTCAGGACACAGCTGGAGGCAGACCTGTGGGACTATAGTGTTTGGAACATTTACCTCTGTAGGGTAGAGGTGCATTTAAAACAAGCAGTGACAGAAGGATGGGCTGTAACAAGAGCAGCCATGGAACTCCATCTGCCCTACTATCCTGCCCTGGACAGCACAAGAAGGTGATGGTACTGTGGTCACCTTAACATATATGGCCACCTTCAAGATCTGGTCTAGTGGTGAACTAGGTAGAGTAGGTTTATTGGTTGGATTTGACGGTCTCAAAGGTCTTTTCCAACCTGAGTGATTCTATTTTCTTCCTCTCAACACCCTTCCAGCCTCTAGAGATCATAGAATCATAGAAACGTTAGGGATTGGAAGGGACCTCGAAAGATCATCTACTTCAATCCCCCTGCCACAGCAGGATCACCTAGACCAAGTCACAAAACCCATGGCCCAGTATGAGAACCCATCAACCAGTATGAGGACACATGTACCACAGAGCAGCCTGCACAGACAGAGCATGTGGCAGCAGCTCCCTGAGTTGCTTGCACTTGTCAGTCCTTTAGGGATCTTTTTATCTTGACTTCTACCCCAGCTATTGGTTCAGAAGTTGCTGAATGAACAAACTTGGGATCCACGTTACTGGCATCCAGTTCTCTTTGCCACAAAGCAATCCCATTTTAAGGATGAATTATGCTCTCTGCACCCTTTAGACTCCTTCCTCTGCCCCCCTTCCACAGCTCCTTTACTCCATGTTGGAGAATGAACATTTCTAGTTCCGGAGTGTGAGGCTAACACCAAAATACGCAGCCACGGAGAGGAGCCAGACCTGTCTGAAGAGCTGGGCTTCACCATGGCTTAGATTCATCTATCTCCAGAGCTTTGCTCAACTCCCAGAGCTTTGTCCTGTCCTCCTGGTTTATTCAGGCACTCACAGAAGCTGCCAGACAAAACACTCCAGATTAATTCCACTCTCTCCCTCTCTCTTTTTAGAAACTTTTAATTAGTCCCCAACTCAGCACCATTATTAGTATTTGTTATTAAGTATTAAAACTGCTCACCCCCAGCTCCCTCTCCCTGTGCTTCCCTCTTCCAGCCCTTTGTTTTAATTGTTGTATTTTTTCATCAGTGATCAGCCAAGCTTCCCTAATGATCGAGGTTCATTTAAAGGGTTTATAACTCCGGCACAAAACTCCAATAAAAAAGCGGGAGACTTGCTGGGAACCTCCTGGGGCTATTCAGCAGCCGGGAACACAAACTCAATTTGCTACTCGCCTGTTCCCCCTTTTCCTTAGTCACCATCACCCATTCTGTCAAAATAGCCCCCTCTGCACACACTGAAATCCCTCGCTTTTCCTTTTCCACATCTCCCACACCCTCTCTGTTCTTTTTCCCTGCGGATCAAGACAAGAGAACTGGAAAAAGCCTTAATGAGGCACGTGGTGAAGGGAACAGCAAATGGGCTAAACCCGCTGCTTCTCCCCGTCTTCCTCTGCCGATGCCAGCGTTCCTGCCCTCTCTCCGGAGGAAAAATAGAAAGTACTATAGTGAGAGCAAGGGGAAAGAAATGGATCCAGCTCTAGTCCTCCTTGAGTCTATTTAGCACTTGCAAGTTACCCCACTAGAGACCTCAAAAGGCTTTTTCATGAATCTGCAAGCCAGCAACATCTTTTCCTCCTTGCTTCTTTCCTTTTGCAGTAGGTGTAGATTTACCCACCAGAATAAGGGCTGTTGCCAGGCTCTTGGTA
Organism: Phoeniculus purpureus; assembly: GCA_028565055.1. Lineage (NCBI taxonomy): Eukaryota > Metazoa > Chordata > Aves > Bucerotiformes > Phoeniculidae > Phoeniculus > Phoeniculus purpureus. Next base: position 4,115,038 of record JAOXOE010000784.1, on the reverse strand, counting down.
TCTTTGTCCAGTAGCTACAGATGTTGCCTCCAAACCTGTTTTTAGCCTTGTGCACAGCTGGCAGGGAATCATAGAATCATTAGGGATTGCAAGGGACCTCAAAAGATGATCTAGAAGTTCTAAGCACCTGCAACACAGGCTTTAAGATGAAAGCACCTTCTTCACCGTAAGTCACTATAGAATCGTAGAATCAGTCAGGGCTGGAAGGGAGTTTTAAGTTTTAAGGGCAAGCCAGGAGGATCTTTCCTCTGCTGATCTCCTTGCATGAAGCTTTTTGAGGGATGATCTCACTAGAGCTATTCCCTCTACGTGCACACGCAAAACCCTTCAGAAATGGAGAGGAAGGAAGGGATTGCAAAGACAAGTCAGTGAACCCTTGCACAGGGAGGGTTTATGTCACCTGCCTTTGGGCATCGGATACACAGATGCTTCTGTCTGAGCTAGTCAGTCCAGGCTACTCACTGTAAATAGGGAAAAATGCACACCTGTAACATCCTGGCTCTCCTGCTCCAGTAACCCAACGGAATTTTGACCATTTTACCCTGAAAACCCCAGTTCTTCCAGCTGATACATTTGCCAGAGCCTTCCATTTCAAAACTGTGGAGCAAACGATGCCATTACACAGTCTTGCTTTAAAGTCACTGTCACACCCAGCAATGTGCCTGACAGCCCCACAACCGTGCTGCCCATCCAGTCCCAACTGTGTTGATACCATCTACAAGGCAGCCTTTTGTTCTCACTTGAAAGAGCCTCAGCTGAAAGGCCCATCAATGTGCTCAGTCATCTTCAAAAAGCCGGAATCATTTGGTGGGAATAAACAGTCGGAGCCCTTCATTTAGCGGTTTGAGAAGGACAGTTTCCCGAGGAACTTTAGCACTCTTTTCCCCAGTGTGCCTGCTGGACTCCTCCGAGAGATGATTTCAGGAGCTGGTTGAGCTACTTTGACACAGATTTTTCATCAGCAGCTTGACAAAACAAAACAACCCACCACAGTATTTCATGAAAGGTGGACAACCCCGATGTTTCAGGGTATGGAAGCAACAGCAACAGGTTTTCAGCTGTGCAGGGTCTATGAAGGACGCCTGCAATTAGAGGACAGGTTGGTGATACAAAGCTGTCTTCGCCTCATTTCCAGCTGCTACATTTAATTAAAAGAAAACTAAACAATCCATAACATTAAATTACTTTCTGAACATTACTTTTCCACACAGGCAATTGCAGTGGCTGCCACAGGGATGTCTTCTGACCATAGATTAGAATGGAGAGAACCATTCTTCAAATTATTCCATTCTGGCTTGAAATAGCACTGAGATGTCATGGTCAGGAATCACTCCTCACTGTGTGAGGCACTACAGAAGCTGGTGGAGAAACCACCAGGCACATAAGGGGCATTAACGAACTGTAACCCAAATGTCAGCTGGTTTGCTCCTGTGTTGTGACTCTTGATGCTGAAGTCACAGAATCACAGAACATCAGGGATTGGAAGGCACCTAGAAAGATCATCTAGTCCAATCCCCCTGCCAGAGCAGGATCACCTAGACCAAGTTGCACAGGAACATAACCAGAGATGAGTTTTAAATGTCTCCAGAGAAGGAGACTCCACAACCTCCCTGGGCAGCCCCTTCCAGTCCTTCATCAACCTCACTGTGAGGAAGTTCTTTCTGATATCTATGTGGAACCTCTTATGTTCCAGATGACACCCATTTGCCCTTGTCCTATCACTAGATGACATTGAGAAGAGCCTGGCTCCATCCTCCTGACACCCACCCTTCACATATTTA